>CM068586.1:10203764-10518764 GCA_035048485.1 Pteria penguin | reverse complement strand
ATATATATATATATATATATATATATATTATATATATATATAAACAATAAGAATAATAATAATGATAAAATTCAGAAGAGTTGTCTTCACTTGCACCGTAATTAGACTTTTTAAACGCTAGCCACTTCTCTCATTCTCCCCTGTCTGCTCCTTACATTCCCTATCAAGATATAGAACAAATTGATTCAAAGTATTTGTATCATTTCATTTTAAAACGACAGTCATAAGGTAGGACAAGATCCCTTTTCTTCTGTATTAATTCAATGGAAAGGGAAATACATCTGACTTAGCTGTATGGCAGAAGTCACCAATTAAATGCACAATAAAACTTGGTAACAGAAGACATCTGATAAAGCTGTATGACACAAATCACCAAGGACCTGCACACAAAAATGACAACAGCAGAATATACAAGGAACGACATTACAAAATATTCGATTGTGCTGCGGTTACGATACCGACTTAGGGCGGTCAGTTGAAGTAATAAACGTCACTCAATCGGTGTGGTTAACCGCTTTACGGGCGCCCATCTTCCCAGTCACATCAAAAGCAGCACAATTAAAGGACACACATTTAAAAATTTATAAATAATCCTCCATATAGAGAACAAGGATCAACAGGTTTCTCAAGAAGAGAGGTCATAACAATTTATTACACACGAAAAAATTATAGAACAATATGTTGTTATCAAAATATGCAAGGAGAAATCAACATCAGTAAACCGTACTCTGCCCGTATGTAATCGAACTCAGATCCCTTATTAATAGAAGTCCCGACTAACAGTGAGATGGGACATAGAAGCATTAACATAAGGTAATTGTGCTCTACTAGTCTGAATCTCAGTCTGTTAATCTGCAGGAATCCCGATTAACAGTCAGAGGAGACGACGTTTGAGACCATGCTATCAATTATGAAAACTTAAAATATCACCTTCTCATTCTGTCTTGTCTTAAAATCAAGGGATGTCTGTTTCCACTGCTTATGCTGATTCCCAGCTTTCCTGATGATTTCTGTCTTGGAAAATGGCCCCTTCAACCAAACTGCTAATTTGCCACCGGCCACATTGTGCCCAAACATACAAAGCGCAAATCGCAAACAGAAAGTCGTATCTGAAAAGTTTTGCCACATTAAATTAGGCATGTGTTAAGTCTACAATAACAGACCGATTAACACTCTTGTTTCTTTTAATTCTATTAACATTTTTGTCAAGAAGTACGAGATACAAGATCGAGAGAACACAATATACATATAATGTTTGTAGGAAATCTGTATCTGCATTGTGTTGGTAAAAAGATCCGATTAATTCTCCGATTACCCGTCCTACCTCCTACCGTCGGTACCGTGGTTACAATGAATTCAAATATATTTCAGACATCTTAAATATTTTTGTCTCTGTCATTTCGAATTTCTTTTATATTATCCGGGTAAATTTTATAATTTTGTCCAGTCGTTCAATTTTTCGGACATAAGAAATGTATGGAGTGACTTCATCTATGCATTACACAAATAACCCCAATTGGCTATACAGCTGCTGGTAAACAGTTATTATCGGTGCTTCTATAGATACTTTGTGACTCTTTCTTTAAGGTCATTCCTATTACTTCCGAATTTATAAGTTTTACACTAGGAATTTACTCAATTCGCCGATTTCAGTGGTCTGATATTCTGGGTACGAGACAGTTGATTACATTCACATCACATTCCCTTTAATGAGCCCTTTAATGATGTAAAGATGATGGATAAATCCAAACCACAAGTCCAAAAATCATGAAACCATAGGACATACAAAATCAGTGAAAATGAAAAACAAATGGAAAATAACAAAATATGTCTACTTGAAGAGCATATGTGAACCCCTGTGATGGAGTGAGATCAGGTGCCCGGGGAGAGTGAGCATCTCCTGCTTGCTAGCAACACCCGTCACATATACCCCGTAGAAAGAGTCAAATCGTGTGAATTCCATATGTATCTATAGATGGAGAAGTCGAAGTAGGTAACCTTCTAGTATAGAAGGTGTCAAATCTGTGTAAAGTGATCGGAATCGGTCTCAGTCCAGAATATCATTTAAAAGTCTGGATAACGAGATATCATATGGAGTAATAAGAGTCTCGTAACGACCGTAGAACTTCCTCAGTGACGATGCTAGTCTAGCACATATATAACCCTGGTTGAGCAGCTTAACTGAAAGTCGCCTAGCCCTGAGAACAAAGTCATTGTAATTTGAACATGCTCTGGAATAACGTATTAACTGGGATATGAATACGCCGTATGCGGGCGATGATGGAATGTTGCTACTTATGAAAGGAAAGTTTGTGATAGCGAAATTGAAATCGTCACGTTTGTCATAGAGTGAGGTGTTCAATTGACCATTAATGTCGAAAGACAACATAATATCTAAATACGAAGTAGAATTACTAGTTTCTGTGGTTTCTTTGACCTCCAGTTCACTTGGATAGATGATGCTAAGGTAATCCGCGAATGAAGGATTATTAATTGAAAGCAAGTCATCTATATATCTGTAAGTAAAATTGAAGCCAAGAGCCAATTGTTTTTTTCCTTGCGAAAGCAAAGACTGAATGAACTCAGCTTCGTATGAATAAAGGAATATGTCAGCCAGAAGCGGAGCACAGTTAGTGCCCATTGGAATGCCGACAATTTGTTGAAAAACCTTACCTCCAAACACCACAAAAATGTTATCGATAAGAAAGTTCAACATCTGAATGACAGCTGTTTCAGTGTATTTATTTTTGGAATCAGAATTTTCCCTAACAAAGTAAGTTTTATCGTGGCCTATTACTATATATTTGAATTTGCGGCTTCCGTTTTTACTAGTAAATGCATTTTGAATAATTTCCGCTAATCTGTCTTTTAATTTCTGATGAGGGATCGTTGTGTACAGAGTCGAAAAGTCAAAAGACTTGATGGAGTGAATTTTAGTAAAACTTTTTGATTTTAGATGTTCTAACAACTCTTTTGAATTTTTAAGGATCCACATTTGATTAATTCCACTTCTGGAATATACTGTTTCGCAATATCTATGAAGGCCAGATTTAATTTCTGATAATATTTTTGTGAGTAGCATCGATACAGATTTTGTGGAACACTTCGAGGAACCAGCGATAAAGCGTTGTTTGTACGGACTTTTGTGCATTTTTGGAATACAGTACAAATATGGAAGTTCTAAATTCAATTTATTTGAGTCAATACCAAACGTATTGAGGACAGATTTATGATTCTCGAGTACTTCCGAAACCGAAAAGTTCGTGAGAGTATAAGTAGGATTTCCTGGAGTTGAATTTAATCCTAATTCTTTCACTAGGCTGTCAAAGTAATATTTCTTACAAGTAAATGTATAATTATTAGATGCTTTATCTGCTGGTGTAATGATATAATGTTCTTGGAGGAAGGTAAGTTCTCTGACAACATCAGGATCATTAAAAATAGATTCAAATCTGGTGTTTACAGAACCTTGTAATTTTCTAATTTTTGATCTCAGCAGTACTGCAATAGATTTTATCCATTCCGAAAGAGTATCGACTTGTACTTCCTCTCTTTTTGCCCATCGTGTGGCATATTCCTCGCAGCAGTTCATAATATTCTCAAAATTTTGGCTCCATGTGAATGATCTGGGTTCTCTGTATTTTGGACCTTTAAGTAAAAGTTCTCTTAATTTAGTGTTTTTAACTATATCGAGATCACCAGTAATGACATGGCCACAAGGAGAATATACGAAATTAGATGAGGAACATGCACACGGTTGAGAATGGCATGCAGAGTTGCTAAGATCAAGACACTGTAGAAACCCTTTGTAATTATAAATTTTGGATGCAACTGATGGCGTGTAGCTATAGGAAATACATGGCGGATCTTTGTTTTTGAAATATGGAGGTATTTTCTCTACAACAGACTTATGATTTAAAATTTGGCCGAAATTTAAATAATCAATGCCTTTATTTGCAAATTTAATTTTGATGAAAGGGCGATTAGATTTTTCCATAGAAATATCGGACTTGACGGGACGAAAAAGTCTAGCGGTCGATATGTCCATAATAATGCCATCTAGTCTATACTCTGCAGAGCTTATATCAGTAAATATACGGTGTCTGGACGATACGTACAACTCGTGTAATTTTCTGAGTGAAATAGAATAAAGTTTTGTACGAATGTGATGAAGGCCCAAAGGTTTATTTATAAATGGCAAAAGAGCATCAAAGGAAATATTATGTATTTCAGGTTTGTTGTATTTGCGTGTACCATGACTTCGATGCCTCCTCTGGCCTTTGTTGAATAAACCGAGTACGTTAACTGATTGACACGCAGGACTAGTGAGATTACCAATGCTACTAATATTGTCATTGCATCCATAGGGCGAAGCAGTGCCGAGACGTCTTATCCAGTATTCTTCTCTTTTCCGACGAAAAGGAGTGCTCAAATTGGCATTGTTTGTGGGGTGATATATTTTTTCTATAATTCTAATTTTCATTGAGAGAATAGAGTGGTCAGGCTGGTTGAAGTGGCGATAGAGTAATTGGTTTCCACCACAATTTATTTTGGACCTGTGACCTGATACTCTTGTACGGAGTTGTCCCTTTGTCTCTCCAACATATATTAACCCACAGAGTATATAAATGAATATAAATGGATATAAATGGATATAAATGGATACAACTAATAATTCCATACACCATATGCGAATTTTACATTTTATTTCTCTTGGGTGACTCGCAAGGGCAATGCTTTGGAAAAGAGATAAATGAAGAGTATACTAATGACCCACTGACCTAAATGTACTGAACAAAGAGCAGATATATACTCTAGATGATATTCATATATTTATACATTATTAGAATTTCATTCATTCGGCCATGGGCATCACTGAAGAGACATAAGTTGTCGAAATGCGCACATGATGCACGAAATTATAAAATTATATATGTTCTAATATTTATAATTCTTAGTTTTAGAGTAATTTACAAACTTGTGTCGTAGTAGATTTGAAGTTAATATTTCCGGTCACAACAGATGGACCAAATGTTCTTTTTTTTTCAAATTACTATATTTCCGTGGTGACTTTTGTCATACGACTGAGTCAGATGCTTTGATCTTTTCATTGGCGGATGACATTGTTTTATACGTCATCATATCATTCCTATATAGAAGTGTTTTGGACTTATTTAACCTTGACCATTCTTATTTGCCAGATTGAATGTCTGGTGTCTCTTTATACGCTTTTTCTTGTTTGATCTACATGCATGTGGCCGCTTTTGCCATAGAGTTGAACTTTTTATCTTTATAGCGTGACAGGAGTGTTACTTGAAGAATCACTCAGAAGATTTACTATATAAATACCCACGACTCATGACATACTTACTATTAGGTAACATTGTGCTCTCAAGCGTGAATGATGTGTTTTCACGAACCCCACTTGCGTCCATGTATATGTAGTTACCATCATACAAAGTCTGTGGTCCGGTATCTCCTATTTTGATGTTCTGGAATATATATTTTATGTTTGTATTGCGTATAACTTACAAATCTTGTATGAATGAATATATACTTTCAGTTCCAACATAAGAATTCCATCAATTCGACTAATTGTTTCTCTCTCTCTCTCTCTCTCTCTCTCTCTCTCTCTCTCTCTCTCTCTCTCTCTCTCTCTCTCTTTGATTAAGTTATTCAAAGATAGTCAAAAATGACAAACATAAATGCATATCACCAGATGAATTGATTCAAAATCAATTGTTGCCTAAATTAAAATCGTTCAGATACGGAAAACAAATTGTAATGTATTATATACTCACATGTGTGATAGACCAGTTGTGTCGATCTTTACCTTTGACTGTAAGATTACAATCCTCATTCTCATCGAATGTACATCTCCAAAGTAAATCTTGGTAATATGTATTTTATAAATGAGACCATAAAAAGGTATGATTAAACGTATTAATTATAAATCCAAAGTGATAAATTAATATTTAACATTAAATGTGGACTGATACATTTAATCTCTCTAATCTATAAGACTTGGACAGTCAACGTGATACATGAAACCATGGATCATCAATTATGTGGATTCAGTCCCACAGGAAAAATAAGCAATCCCTGTCTGCTAACCGTGAGGGCGGTTCATTTCGTAATTAAGGAAAACTATTGAAAACATCACTTAAAACACAAAATAATACAAAAGAAATCCGAGAGAATAAATTAAAACTACAAAAGTCTTCGAAGAAACTGCACGTGCTCAGTTATACAATAGGTAGTGTAGTTATCGTCACTGAAAATCAATATCCATTTCGCAACATGGCAAGTTAAATCGTAACGGAAAGAAATGGAAAATATATGTTATAATTATCATGTGAAATGAAAGTAGATACATGAGAAGGTGAAAGTATTCGAAAGTGTTCTAATAATTGTAATAATGCAATAAAGCAATAACGTACGCTTTGACATAAATAAAACTCGCCATTGTACAAACGTTGCATGTAGAGATGTATACTACACATGAATTGAGGTTTTCTGTTCTTGAAACGTGCATTTAAAGATATTGCATATATAACTCTAAGTAAACACTGATATCCCCCGTGTCAGGACTTAACAAAATTAAAGATATTTCATTCAACAAACTTCATACTAAAGATATGATATATTACAAAAGTAAAGTGATTGTGAGTTGTGGTTATATTCTGACGAATAAATCTTAAGGCAACACCAATTATTGGTAGAGGTTACTATAATCGTTGGGTAAAGCTGAAGACTTACTGGGGATAATAATGGGGAATAAACCCAGTGATATTGCAGGCCACATAGAACTATTTAACAGTTCAGATATTACAAGTAGTATCCGGCTCCATCTTTGGAAATAAAAATATTGGAGCCAGTTTTGGGTCAATTTATCTTAAGATCTAGAGGAACTCATCGCTCCATCGCTTTATCCCGGTTCTACGTCCCCGACAAGGAAACGTACCTTCTTCAAAGGAGTTCCAAGTTCCAATTAGATGTATTGAGCCCGATAACGTGGACAAAAATCGAAACTAGAATCTAGTGCCTTTAAGATAATTTACACTTAGTCGCTCAGTTTAAGAAAACCCCGAGTGAAGGCCAGTTTCGTTAAGGAGAAAGATGCTCGTAGCTTTTGAATGAAAAGTTTTCTTTCGCTTTTTGAATACGCGTAATAAAACATTTAACTGTCTTTTGATATGTAACTGAAAAAACAACCAATCGAAAATTACACAAACGGTAATGCACGTCACTTAAAAATACTGGTTAAAAAGCAAAAAGTGTGACAATGATACCAACAGGTTTTCTTTCTCCTAGTTCATAGAAAATAAATAAAGCAACACCCATATATATCTTAGAGACATTAAGAGAGCATTCTCTTTAATAAGAGTTATGTATGAAATTGAAAGAGGAAGAAAACACTAGTCGCCTGCTTTATAGTAAGGTAAAGGGATGACTAAGACTATAGGGCCGAGTAGTCTTTTCCGGGAGCCGAGTGGTCTAGACGTGAGTCCGCTGTCCGATTTATCCTTTCCCCGTAAAGAGGAAAGATCTGATGTCTTTGATTATCATATGCATTCGTGTGCATTGTATTGGATTCGCATTTATAATGGGTAATGTCCATTTATTAATTCAAAAGGATTACAACGCCAGACCGACAGGTCAATAGATAGATGGGTCTATGAATTAGAAGGTTACTAGTGGAATGTAAAGACGCATTGGTAACACATCCACCGCTATGTTCGGATACATATCGAGACGAAACCAGGAAGCAGAGTAAACGAGGAGGTATCACAGCGACATTACTAAATGATTAGCGACGAAATCATCGTCTAGAATACAACTTTATGTGATTTCCCGTATGACGATATACCTGTACACATGCCCTTGATATCCCTAATCATATGGATTAAAACAAACGAAATGTAAGACTTTTTTGTTTGTATCTATCAAAAACCGACTGATATCATTAGTACATAAACTGAAGAAAAGTTCCGTATTAGAAATGTCTGCTAAAAGTGTGCATCTCGTAAACAGAACTACGGTTTACTTTGGTCTTTTTTACACCAGAGACATAGGGATTGTTCCATTGGCTTGTCAAGCGCATGTATGCGACAGTCTTTTCCGTGATGTCAAAGGAACGGGTTTTGACAGGAAGCAGTAATATTATAATGGTAGACATTCTGGATATTTTGCAAAATTTGATGAGTCTGAAGGCATCATAATCCTATTATTCTTACACTTAGCCATCAGTCAGTACGTAATTGTTATTAAATCCTGATTCTTATCAGCTGGATGCGTGCAGAACAATGGTTATGCACTACTAGTAGCTAGTACAGCTTCAGTCATTTAAGTCAATTTGCTGTCGTTATTGCCATAATATTTTAATTTTAAACAGATGCATTACGGTTCGTGCAAAGAGATTAGATCAAAAGTTATCTAATTTGGAAAAATCCTCTCCTGTTACATTTGATGAAACAAAACACTTCATGCAAGTTATCTTTCCTGAAGGTTTCATTATAGCCCTGTAACAAAGTTGTAGGGGTATACTGGAATCAGTCTAATTGAACGCCTGTCCGTCCGTCTGTAGACGCAATGGTTTCCGGGCTCTATGATGTTACCCTTTTACCTAGTAGAGACAAGATTCCATAAATACATGTACAGACACCAGATGGGATGCAGATGATCCCTATCGATTGGGGTCAAACGGTCAAAGGTCAAGTGTACTGGACATTGATATATGTTAATTGTTTACGGGCTCTCATAGGTTTCCCTTTTCGCTATAATGAACATATAGACTCCCCATGGCACGAAGATGATCCCTATCGACGTCATTTCCGGGCACTTACGTGTATTTTTTACCCGAATTACCATATCACACATATGAACTCCCCGTTATATGAGGGTGATCCACTCCCATGTGAGGAGGGTGATCCCTGTCGATTTTGGGGTCAAAATACAAGTGTACTGGGCATTGATACAATTGAATGATTTCTAGGCTCTCGTATGTTTCACTATTTCAATTTTCTTCAATTCCGTACAATTCCCCATACACAGCACACACACCTCTCAAAGAAATCAATTGCACAAGTTCATATTACGCTGAATTGTTTCTTATCAACTTGGGTTTTGTCATGCCCTTGACCTGATCTCCATTAAGGTCTAGGCCATATTTAAAGAGTCATTCTGTCGGTGGATGTATTTGAGACTGTTCTATAGCGACAATTCCTGTTGCATACAGATAAGGAATGTATCAGAATCCTGCTAACAAGAATCATAATCGAACAACCAACACATGAAAAAAAAAATATAAAAAAAAATAAAATAAAGAAAAAGAAGAAGAGCAAGCAAACAAACAAAACATTAACAGTGCCCACCCCCCCCCCTTCCCAACTGTCAGAGGGGGAGCATGTGTTTTCAATGTTTTCTTAATTCAAGGTCAGGTGCAAGATACAGGTCAAAACATATCCGTATGAAAAATCTGGTCACAAAGAATCCACATTTAAATCCGTCTCTTTAATATATCAAAAGAAAAGTAAAAGGTTTTTTGTAAATTAGGTCATACTCTGAGGTCCAAAGTCAACAATGTCGGAAGAATCTTAATTACGTATGAGGTATATAAATATTTGGTTATGTGTACCCCGATGGCTGAGTAGTTAAGACGTCGGCCTACCATTTCTTTCAAGTCCCCAGTGCGAACCGCACTTCTGTCATATATGCTTCGTACGTAATTAGATTTTTTATGAACAGAAAACATTTCTTTTCATTTCATAAAAGAAAACAACTTTCCATATAAATCCTTTGAAATGATGTGAAAGTAGTCTATATCTAGAATGAATATTCAGAAACTCGCCCGTTATGTTGTATATGAGTGCAAAATCCAGTATATTAAAAGACAATGCTTAATGATTAAAATATGAGTGGAATGCCATGTTAGTTGCCTTTCTTTTGGTCATTTACCCAAGATTCTCTACTTGTTACAGTGATATTATTTTTTGATGTACCTGGCATTCTATGTTAAGGAGTTTCTAGTCTCTGAATGTAGTCTATGTCTCTGCTTAAACTGAGCAACTAAAGTAATGTTTCTTTTAATCCGAATATGCATTTAAGTTCTGTTGATTCGACAATCTTGAATAGCTCTGTTTGTATATTATATACTAGAAATAAAAGAAATTCATTGGAACCGAGTTTTAGATATATCGAAAATTGACTCATTCTAATAATTTGTCCCATAGTGTCCTGTTAGAAAGGACGAAGAACTTTGAAAGGGTCGTTACAGAAAACTTAATTTTCTTATGTACGAGTTTACTCCAAACTGAAATCAATAAAATATCAAAATACAACAAAAATCATTGGAGCCAATTGAACTGTCACCGGCCTCGTTAAGTATTGAATCCAATAATAACATGTAAAATAGGGAAGTAACTTTTCTCATATGACATCATTCATATTACACTGCATTGTTTATATAAATGTAGATAATGCAAGTAACCTTCAGAGTACACATTTACGAGACAGTAACATCAATAAACGTTTAAGTATGAAAATTTAAGAAACAGTTACCAGCCTGAAGATTTAAGTTTCCAACCCATATAGATGTATTGCTGTAGTCGTGTGATTTTATACATTGCTCCATCTCTGTGTAGTTCTTTATGAAGTTAACAATGGTCTTCCCGTGTTCCTCACACAAGGCATTTGCTGTCGACACATTGATAATATCCGGGGAGTCCATTATCACGTAATGTGATGCACAGAGGTCTACAATATTATACAGTTTGAACTTTCATTTATAAAGATTGGTGTTTATTTAAATAAATTGTTTAACATTACGTATGTGCTGTGATATATAACGGATCTTTCGAATGTGTACGACCATTGTAAACAAAACTCATGTAAATTGATAACCTCGTGCGCGTATATCTCTGTCGTTGGAATTATAGAAAAAACTTAATTGTGAATTTAGTTTGAAATTTCCAAACTACATACTGATGGCGGATAGATGAAAGGCATTATAGTTTGGTAAACGAAGTTATACCATGGTGTTGAGATAAAAGATTTAACTAAAAGAAAAAAGAGGAGTTACCGGCTCAGTTATGTGGCAGAAGTCACCATGGAGCTATACAATACATTCACATCTCTGGTTAAAAGGGTAGGGGGTAACGGAATCTTGGATCATTACATTGAAATACATTCTTAAAATTATTCTAGATCCATTACCTTAACTTATTTATGCATATACCTGTTTATTTATATTTTTAATTCTTTGAATTTGCTTTTACTATCTGAATTCATGGAATTACTTCAACTAATATTTTAAAACTATTAAAAGCGAAAATAAAGAGTCATGGTCATTCAAAGAAGAGTTGATCTTACCGAGCTCAAACACTACGTAAAAGGCTATTCCAAACACATTCATACGCATTATTTGTGGTGCAGGATACATTCAGAGTTACAGCTAAATGAATATACATTAATTGTAAGTTTTAAGTTCACGGATGTAATATTAAAGTGTTGGAGAATGGTGATGACATATACAAGCACTTGAATTATTTTTGATTAATTTTTTGAAAACATATTTATTGTTAATAAACAAAGAAAAACAATAATGAACATACATTAAGTAAATAAACAATAAGAGACATACATATAAAACGACAATACACAAGAGAAGACAATCTTCGTTCATTCACTCATATTCACCTATTATTTAGATACAGTTATAAATCTAAATGGAGAGTTAGATTATGACAGTATATCATTGACTGATATATGAACAACTATTATTAAGGTATTATATATTTAAACAATGTAATTTAATTGTGTATTTAGACATATGTCTGGATAAAACAGATGTCATCCAGATGTTGAACTTTCTTATCGATAACATTTTTGTGGTGTTTGGCGAAAGAATTTTTCAACAAATTTTCGGCATTCCATTGGGCACTAACTGTGCTCCGCATCTGGCTGACATATTCCTTTACTCATACGAAGCTGAATTCATTCAGTTTTTGCTTTCGCAAGGTTAGAAACAATTGGCTCTTGGCTTCAATTTCACTGACAGATATATAGATGACTTGCTTTCAATTACTAATCCTTCATTCGCGGGTTACCTTAGCATCATCTATCCAAGTTAACTAGAGGTCAAAGAAACCACAGAAAGTAGTAATTCTACTTCGTTTTTAGATATTATGTTGTCTTCGACATTAATGCTCGATTGAACATCTCACTGTATGACAAACGTGACGATTTCAATTTCGCTATCACAAACTTTCCTTTCATAAGTAGCAACATTCCATCATCGCCCGCATTCGGCGTATTCATATCTCAGTTTATACGTTATTCCAGAGCATGTTCAAATTACAATGACTTTGTTCTGAGGGCTAGGCGACTTTCAGATAAGCTACTCAACCAGGGTTATACATGTGCTGGACTAACAACGTCACTGCGTAAGTTCTATGGTCTTTACGAGACTCTTATCACTCCATATGATATCTCGTTATACAGACTTTTAAATGATATTCTGAACTGAGACCGATTCCTATCACTTTACACAGATTTGACACCTTCTATACTAGAAGGTTACCTACTTTGACTTCTCCATATACATTGTATAAATATATATGTAATTTAGACGAATTGACTCTTTCTACTGGGTATATGTGACGGTGTTGCTAGCAAGCAGGAGATGCTCACTCTCCCCGGGAAAGTGATCTCACACCATCATATAGAGGTTTGTATATGCTCTTCAAACAGACATATTTTGTTATTTTGCACTTGGTTTTCATTTTCACGGATTTTGTATGTCCTCTGGTTTCATGATTTTCAGACTTATGGTTTGGATTTATCCATCATCTTTATATTACAAGGAATTGTAGTTTAAATTTCAAGGAATGCACGATGTACATTTACACATGTATGCACTGACATTCAGTATATAAAACTAGGCGAATCAGATTCGAATTAATTTTTTATTTATTTTTTTTTTTGTATCGCATATCTCAAAATGTCCTTTTCTCCAGTCGATTTAATTTTTTCACTTTCAAAATAGTTAGATATATACATGTATATCCTAAAATATCTGTTAGTACTTCGTCTTTATTTTAATTAAATGAAGTATTTATGCCAAACATTAATTTATTGCAATGAAGCAGGGGCGTAGGAGAAGGAGGCAGCTGCAGCACGTGCCCCCACTTTGAAAAGTGGGGGGCACAACCATTTGGGGCCCCCCCCCCCCCCCCCCCCACTTTTCGAGTAATATTTAAAATTTAAATAAACTTAAATAAGACATTTTAAGCAAAGTAAATCTTTTTTCTTTTACATTTTTATTGTCTGATTTTTAATCCGTAAGTTCTACAAAATTACGGATAAGGTTTTCTATTTTACTGGCGGTTGATGTATTCTGATTACGCAACATGCTCTTTCAGCTTATGCATTTGTGTGATGTCATCCATTGTAAGTATTTATTATGTTTTGAATGACATTATACAAGTCCGAGATTATGCAATAGAGTCGCATTATTATAGTTTCCTCTTATCTGAAAGATATAAGCAGGTGTAGCCCAATGGATGAGCTGAGTTGTTCAGCTTGTGACCAAGAGGTCCTGGTTCGACACCCGTCGGGGGCATACCGGTATCTTTCGGATGAGACTCTGACTGATAACGTGTCTGACAGTCAAATTGCAAGACAATTCGTCTGCAAGAACGAGCACTGTGAAACTTTATTGGAAAGTATTAAAGTGTGAACATTGTAACATGATGAGCAGCCACGGACCTTTAATGTGCATACCACCCAATTAACTTGTGCATAAAAGTGTGAAATAAAAAATAACCATACTTTAACATGTTTTGTTGCTTATTAGTAGCCATAGTAGCCACTAAAGCACTAAAAGTAAATAATTCGTCTTTTATTTAATCATTCAGAGAGAGAGAGAAATTGGAATAAATTCAATCTGAAGATTTTTATGCGCCGGATCGAAAAATCTGGGGCATATAGTTTTTGTCCTGTCTGGTAACTTTTGAACCTTAAAAGACAGACTTTATATTAGGCATGCATACTCCACTAATGAAGCCCTTTCAATTGACAGCGGACAAGGTCAACGAACTTGAGACCTTCACTGTGACCTTCGTGCTAAAAATAGCTTTTTCGGACTTTGTTGCCGCCGGGGACACTCTTTTTTTTATTTTTTGCTTTTCACTTTTGGAAGGGTGTGCCCCCCCCCCCCCCCACTTTTTCACTGCCGAGCTGCGCCATTGTAATGGCTTCCGAAAAATATATCAAAGTGTGTAATGATACTGATGGTATTCGGTGGCCGATCCATGGTATTTATATTGAACCTAACCCAGTTATTAAATACTGAACAGATATTAAAGAACATATATAAATTAGCGATGGTCTCGGCTTCTCTATAACGAGGCTCGGTCTTCATTCAAAGCCTGGTAATCCAACCTATACAGTTACAAATTCGTCTCCTTCATAGGTATTGGATAATCACAAGTCAGTTCTCAGTTCATTCGGTATTACTACGAATGAATCTGATCTCGCGCTACCATACCTTTTTTGGATTCCAAAGATGCATAAAACTCCATATAAGCGTCGATTTATAGCTGGATCTTCCAAGTGTTCCACCAAGCCTCTTTCCATGTTACTTACCAAATTTCTAACAGAAATCATGGTCTTCAGAAATACTGCTCTACTGCTTACTCGAAAAGCGGAATCAATGAGATGTGGATCCTAAAGAATTCCAAGGAACTTCTAGAGCACTTAAAATGTCCTATTTTCAATAATGTCACTAGGATCAAATCTTTTGAATTTTCTACTCTATATACAACCATTTCTCATCAAAAACTAAAGAACAGAATAACGTGAATTATACAAAACGCCTTCTTTAACAAAAAAGGAATTCGCAGATATAAATATCTCGTTTTTGGCCACAACGACACATATTTTGTAAAGGAACAGTTTGATTCCAGCAGCAAGTATACAGAAAAAGAGATAATCCAAATGTTAGAATTTCTTATAGATGATATTTTTGTGATATCAGGTGGGAAAGTGCATTCCTATGGGTACCAATTGCGCGCCTCTTCTGGCCGACATATTTTTGTACTCTTACGAGGCAGAATTCATAGAGTCTATGCTGTCTAAAGGCAATAAACAATTGCATCTCGGTTCAATTTTACATACAAATACATCGATGATGTTTTGTTGATTAACAACCCTGTATTTCATGATCACCTCAACATCATATGTCCAAAGGAACTCCAGATAAAAGATGCTGCAGAGAGCGCATTTTCTGCTTCAAAGCTCGATATACTGCTATCAATTAGTTACTATGGTTCATTAGTAACCTCTCTCTGTGACAAATGTGACGATTTCAATTTCATTATTACCAACTTCCCATTTCTGTGTAGCAACATACCTTCCTCTCCCGCATATGGCGTCTTCATTTCACAACATATAAGCTATGCCCGGGCATGCTCTAAATACGAAAATTTCGTCCTGAAAGCGAGGCTTCTTGCCACGAAACTACTCTCACAAGGATATATTAGGGAACTATGAAATTGTCACTGAGGAAGTTCTATGGTCGTTATAGGGATCTATTGCAATTTCAGATTTTTCGAGAATGTTAACCGATATTTTGGGGCCTGACCATACTAAATAACCATCTTAACTTTTTGACTATACTTGATTTGACATAATAAGTGTATACATGTATATACAGATATTTGTTCACCAGCGTTCCCGACACCGGAATTTCAGGCAATCAGCATTTCTTGCCTTGAATGGGAAATATGACTTCGTGTTCCTATCTCCTTAGTATGTTCATGCGTGCATATTTAGGTATTTACCTGCTCGATTTGAAAGGTTATTGCAGGACTTTTGCGACGGGTCTTGCATGCAACCAGGGGACGATTACTCCTCCCGGCACCAGGTCTTACCTCGATTTTATTGGGGTACGCATTTGTCTGAATATGACACTAAACACGACATTGTCCCCTTTATTCCATGGACTATGAGATATGGTTTGCCCTTCGGTACTTCTTCATTTTTTACTTTAACACATTTTACATATAAAAGAATATTTTATTTTGTAGTAAGTATTTTGTTTTAGTTTTACTTCAAAACTATCTCATGTTAGTATCGTTAGTTTCGCTGTATGCAGTTTTTTAAGTACATTTGGGAAATTTCTACATTTGGAAAGAAAATTGATCCCTGTTGATGTTTTTATTCAATTGTGAAAATCATCAAGAGGAAATCCTTAGGATTTACTTTCAAAACAAGTGTTTCTACCTGCTGGGGCTGGTTTTTGTAAAGTAACTAAACGGTCAAGGCAATACTGAATTACTTTCTATTGTTTATTGGTATGATACATTCTTTCAATATCTGTAGATTGCTTGCATTCTTTTATGCCTTCAGTTTCTCATAAAAAGCGTTATTAAGATATTGGTTCAAGATACTGAAATACTCAAGACGATGAGGTATATGTACCGCTATGACAGGCTGTATTTTCATTAGAAGCACGATGACCTATACGTTTTCCTTCATTATACTATTATTTACATCCCTTTCTTACTATAAAACCTATTAGATTTGACATGTGATGTGTTTCTGTTTTTTTTTTTTTTTTTTTGCAGATGGTGTATGTATGAACCATAAGAGGTCCTGGACAAGAAAAAGTTAAGAATCCTTAAGCTTATTGAGCTTCTACGTAATTAAAACGGTATATCGTAATCCTGTTTTAGTTTTCTGTGCAATGAGGTTCGAATAAAACCAAGATGTAAAAAACTGAGTAAGCGATGTCTATAAAATTTTTAGCAGAAATCTGTTTGAATGGCATAAGCGTTAAATGAAATAATTCAGAATTTACATGTACCCATGTTTTAGCCATTAATAAACAGCGTCTTATTGACATTCACAAGCAGACTATCATATCAGACGTTAATTCTTTCTTCGAAATTGTAGGGCAGCGCCTCGAATTGTATTGGTTTCTATCTTTAATGAATTCCTCAAGGCAACGATGGCTTCCTGTTCTAGTGAAGGGGAGGACCCAGTAGACACGATGACCTATGAAGTCCAAGCAGTGTTTCGGTCTGGGTCTGACTACAGTATGTACCGACACATACATATATATTATCGTACTATTAGACCCCATACATCATACTGTTACGATGATCATCCGAACACAATCTGTCCATCAATACTATTACTACGAGTACTATGTGACCCACAAAGCCATCGTTTTTATGACAAAGGAAATGCGATAAGTATGTTATTTATAAATATATATACATTATCAATTATCTGCATAGTTCAATTACTTAGTCAACAATACACAAATTCACTAGTCCTAAGGCATATTAACATTAAGGTCAGCGTGGTCTACGGCAAATTATTTGGTATTCATAGGTAGATCAATAGTTGGTGATCCTTAGGTAGCGTGGTACGAAGCTACCTTACAAAATGCGTCATATACAGACATATGTATGATCATGTTATCCCACAAGAATATTTGTATAAGCTTATCTATGTGCAGTATAAAATATGATTTGTAAACTACGCCTATCATCGCACATATCAGCTGTTGAAACAGGTCGTTAGAAAAAATTCCTTATAACAAACGTATTTGTTCATTATGTAAAGATGCTTTAGAAGATGTATTTTATTTTGAAATGTCCCCAAGGCCATCGTTTAAGGGCACGATTTTTGAAATCATATTATTACCGACGCCGCCCCTCTGTCTTTAAATTAGTTCAATTTTTATGTTCATACAATACACAAGAACTGTGTGATTTGAGTAAATTTATCAAGAGGGTTTTCCATATTATATAGGGGAAAAAAACCAATATTATGTCTGTTTTGTACTACTCATGTTACTCGATTTTGATATATATATATTAGTCTATTGTATAAGTGCATATATAAATCTATATGCAGTGCTGCAGTTGATCAATAACCTATGCCATACTATATCATTACTTTGCCACACCCATTGTTAATTCAAATTATGCAGACAGAACATGCCGAATGCCACTTTGTTTACCAAGATGTTTACTTTCTGCGGCCAAATCGCATGTCGCATTGTTGAATGCTACGCTAATCCCTTACCGACCAACATAGTGTTAGTGCAGTCGCATTTGATTAGGAATCAAATAGATTTGTAGTTATAACCATATTAACCCCATCATCCTTTTTCAGGAATACAGTGGTACACCATGTGTTCGTGAAGAAATCCTGTCTGTCTTGCAGAAAAACATATTCTTATTTCAAAGAGAGAGAGAGAGAGAGAGAGAGAGAGAGAGAGAGAGAGAGAGAGAGAGAGAGAATACTGATCAAAATTAACTGACGATTACAATGTTGTATAATGCCGTTTTATCAATTTGATAAGAAGAATAGAACTAATGATACATATTTCTATTCTATATATATTTTCTACATGTTATATAAATATCTTTATAAAGATTTAACTCGTAAGAAGGATATTTGATTTGAAAGAGAGATAATACCTTTCCTCGGAAAAAGAAAGAAAAAATACAGAGAGCAGACGTCACTGCAATCATGGCGTCGACACGGGACGGTCAATGAACAAAAGGCCAGTTAATCTGGAAACAAGCTTATGAGTCCAAATTCTTTGACAATAATGAGGTCAAAAGGATACATAGGAAACAATATACTTAAACCGGAAAATAATTTTTCAAGCACATCAAGCCAATGTATTTCAGATTTCAAGTGTGATACGACATTGTTGCCTTGAACGATACTTTCTGATCTTACGAGAAAAATGGGATTTTCAAGGAAGAAAATTATAATGCAGTATAAGACTTATAAAAGCTGGAAAAATTCTTTATTCATTCATACATACATACACACACACTAACACACACACACACACACACACACACACACTCTCTCTCTCTCTCTCTCTCTCTCTCTCTCTCTCTCTCTCTCTCATACATAACCCCTACATACACATACACACATATATGAATAACCGCTGCAATCGTTGAATGTTTATTATTTCCGTATACACAACAATGATTGGTGACATCATAACGCCCTACATTAGAGGTTGAATATATTTGTCAACAGTCAGTACAGTATTTCTACGTGTAATCCAGGCTTCAATGTCGCATTCGCTGTTCAACAATTGCTCTTCCTTTCGAAAATTCCTTTTGCATGTTGTAAATTCATAATCCAAACACTTTAACGATCTGGCTGACAGGATAGCAGCAGCAGATACACACACCGTCAAAAAAGAAGAAATATACCGTTTTTATGCCCCCGTCGTCATCATTCAATTTCCGCAAATTTTTTCTTTAAAGTTTTTAATGGATTAAATTGACATTTGGTATACAGATGTATTACGGGAAAATGCAGGTCAAATTCGAATATTTGTATGGTCCGCTTATTTTTAACAGAGTTACTTATTATATATCACAGTTTCCGCTCATTTTTATGTGATTAAATTGATACTGAGCATATAGGTGTATCATGGAAAGATGCAGGTGAAGATAGAATATGGGTGTGGTCCGGTTATGTTTGACAGAGTTATTGCCCTTGAGAATAGAAAATTTCTGAAAAATGACAGTTTCCGCTCATTTTCTCTGAAGGTGAGATAGATTCAACTGATATTGGGTATACAGATGTATCAACTGAAGATGCAGGTCAACAGTTATTACCCTTGAACATAGAAAATTCCTTAAAAATGACAGTTTCCGCTCATTTTTCGTTGAAGGTGAAATATATTAAATTGATACAGATGTATCAAGGAAAGATACAGATCACGCTTGAATATGGATGTGGTCCGGTAATTTTTGACAGGGTTATTGCCCTTGAACATAGAAAATTTCTTTAAAATGACAGTGTCCCCTCATTTTCTCTGAAGGTGTGATGGATTAAATTGATATTGGGTATATAGATGTATCAAAGGAAAATGCAGATCAAGTTTGATTATGGGTGTGTTCCGTAAATTTTTGACAGAGTTATTGCTCTTGAACATTAGAATTTTTTGAATTTTCAAATATTACTTCTCTGGCAATTATAATTCACTATCTTAGCTGCCTGCGGGCGCATCTGGGTCGTACCAACACATCAAAATTCAAGTTAATT
This sequence comes from Pteria penguin, assembly GCA_035048485.1. Taxonomy (NCBI): domain Eukaryota; kingdom Metazoa; phylum Mollusca; class Bivalvia; order Pterioida; family Pteriidae; genus Pteria; species Pteria penguin. Next base: position 10,498,664 of record CM068586.1, on the reverse strand, counting down.
GTTTTCTACCATTGAAATTTTCATTTTTCATTTACCAAGTAATTTGAAGTTGTTATAATTGTTGAAATACTGCATTAGTAATTAATTAATTTATTTATTATAATTTGGGGGGGGGGGGGGGTTGGTTGTCAGTTTGAATAAACGTTACGTTGTCATGGGACACAACCTGTCTCTTTCTATTTTTAACTTTTATCCCAAATGGTTTATCGTTATCGATGCGGTTTATAAACAGCAAATGTAAATTTCCCGTATGATATTTTTGGCGTTAAAATCGCATTTAAGTAACATATCACAGTACCTTGCCATTCTTATGATACGCCAAACTTACTATAATGTCTTATGTCTCTACTCCACATGAAACAGGACAACCATATTGACACATTTAAAAATATAACATAGTTCCTCGTCCAAATAGGACAACCAGGTTATCAATGTGTAGAAGTTAAAGACAATAAAGGCAAATAACAGATATCAATGTGTATAGAACGACTATATAACAGAATCCAAATTACATCCAATTTAATTAAATTGCGTACGTCAATTTATAGGTAAGATCTGAATGTGATATATGAAAGATGGTATATGCACATTTCATCATTTAATACACTCACTTTAGTATATCATTAAAATAAAGCGAAATGCATTCATAAAGCCCAATTATTGACGGTCGGAATGAAAGTCAATAGATTTCAATACTGCTTAATATATTTTAACTTAATATCCTTAGGGTTAATATCCTTAGAATTGCATCCAAAGAGAAACACAACAGGAATATACAAAGACATCGACTAGTTGAAACGTTGATAATCCATCTATCATACGTATATATCATCAATCCACATATTGTTCACCGTAAATTATTAACATAATTCATATGCACTGTTGTTGAAGGCAAATTCCTTTTGGCAAATTTCATTTATTTGTTTTTCTGTAAAGAAACGCAATCAAAACCAACAAATTATCTCCATGTATTGCAAGACGAAATGGTGCATTAATATTATATAAATATTACATTTTTGACAGGTTGACATGGCATATTGTCACCCCGAGAAAACATTGTCGACCGTGGCGTAGCCGAGGTGGACAATGTTTTTTGAGGGTTGACAATATGCCATGTCAACCTATTAAAAATGTAATATTCATTTTATTATACCGAATGTCATACAATATGAATAAACAACAGAATAAATAACAATTAAGTGTGAGCATTAATTTAAGAGAATTTAAGATATTTTTCTTACCTTCATTTCAATATGGTGTGCGTATCTTCTGGTGATATACTGATTAATAAAGTAACTACAGAATAAACCTGTAATCGCGAGTTTCCAACAATGATTTTAAATCATTTACACACGATAATTGATCAGCTGGAGAGTTCTATTAACATTGGATTGTTATTACGAGGTAAACGCGACCTCACAATGCATTTTGACGTCAAAACATGACGTAAAATCGCGTGACCATGTTCTAAGACATCTGTTCTAACGTCATTTTACTAAAAAAGATCCGCCATACTTTTTTCGGTCTATGAACTGTACGCGCATCAATTTTGCGCATGTGACATTTTCTATGAATGTCACCCTCTCTATATATCCTATATAAAAACCGTGTGACATTCGAAAATGTCACACGATTGATTGACCAATCAGATTACAGGAAATTAACATGAGGTATAATAAAAAGAAATCATTATATCTGTTAATATTTAATCATCATCATAAAAATGTGGTGGATTTGTCTGAGACACCACACTGAAACTAGTTGTAGCAAATATTTGATTAAGTTCGATCTCCGATCAGACTAGCATGAAAATAATATACATTTTTCAGACAGGCAAACCCTGCGTAGCTCAATCGGTCAATGAGAGGTCCAGCATTCGAATCCCGTCGGTGTCTTGTCTTTCGAAGAAGACAGTACAACGTTCGAGGTTCACGAATTTTGCGAAAAACAAACCAGAATTATATATTCTGGTATTGTATACATTCCATGAAGACAACAATCTCATTCCTAAAATAAAAATGTTCAAGAGATAATGTATTAAATAGATAACATATTGAAATGATTCAAACCTGAGTGACATAAAAACGTTGTAAATTCTCTACTACATTCTCTTTAGGAAGGAGAAAAATGAAAACATCTGATTAAGCTGTATGACAAATATCACCAGGGACATGCACACAAAACATGATTATAGGAGAATTTACACACAAAAAAAGACATAACAATAATATTGGATTTTGCTGCATTTCCGATACCGACTTAGGACGGTCAGAGGACGTAACAAACGTCATTCATTAGGTGTGGTTAACCGGTTTACGGGCACCCACCTTCCATCTCACCGCAAAGGTAGCACAATCAAAGGATACATTTTAAAATTTACAAATAATTCTCCGTATAAAGAACAACGATCAACATGTTTCCCAAGAAGAGAGATCATAAAAATGTTATTATACTCGAAAAGTTTATAGAATAATATAATACCAAAAATGTGTAAGGTGAACTCAACATAAGTAAACCATGCTCTGCCGCTCATTAAGTGGAGCTCAGATCCTTGATAAATAGGAGTCCCGACTAACAGTCAGAGGCGACAAAGATCAGGACCTTGTCTCCTCTGAAAAGGTTTGGACAAGGTCCGTCATAGAGTACCGACCGCCCTCTTAATGTGCAACGCTCAAGTAAAAGTCTACATTGGGTTGTACAGGGACCCAATACAAGAACTATGGTCTTAGCGATGATTTAAGTGCCATACTGTGGATGACGAAGGCATTTAATAATTTTAGAACCCGCCGATATGAAATTATCGGAACCTTTTACCCTCCTTATTTTGTACACTAGATTACCGTAGAAATTCGGATGGGATATTCCGCTGGATACGTATTGTTGAAAAATTACATTTCCAAATTTAGATAAAATGTCTGAATAAGATCCGTAAAATTTATAAAAGGTTTTTCAAAGTGTATGATATCTATAACCCTGAGTAAGAAATTTAAAAGAAATTTGAGAATTCTTTTGCGTAAAAATCCAATACGTTATTGCATGCTCTAGCGAGCCGAACCATTTGACTAATATAAATAGCATATGATGGGAGTCTGTGGACATCACCACCAAGATAAATGAAATTTATATTATTATTGGAAATCCAAAGTCGTCAAGTTTATTATATATGTTGGTATGAATATTATTGTTAAAAATTTTAATATTTAAATCCAAAACAGGCGTTCCTGATCGAAAGTATTTGCTTTGTTTAATTGAAGTTCAGATGGATAAATGTCAATAATATAGTTTTCAAACTCAGAGTTATCGATAATTGAAATATCATCTGGAGTAGTCATGGAATTTATCAATAAGGTCGAAACGTTTAGAGGTTTGAATAGAATGCATAAAGTCTCTCTCATAACAGTATAAAAATAGATCGGCTATAAGAAGAAGTAGTGCCCACTAGGAATCCCACTAATCTGTTGAAAAGTCTTGTCATTAAACTGTACATAAATATTATCCATAAAACATATCATTACACAACTCAGTACAAGTCCAATATTTATAATCATCATATTGTTTGTTAGAGAAAAATCCAGATGTAACTGAAGTAAAGAGGTATTATTTAAAATCTCTGTTAAAACACCAGCGTATGAGAAACAAGAATTTGGTTTTGATAAAGTCATGAGGTAGAGAGGTATAAAGTGTTGAAAAATCAAAAGTAGAAAAGTTATTTGCCTCAAAACTTCTCAAAGGAATTTTTCAATGACTTCGTAAAAATTTTTGATATAGAACTTACCTTCCTCCAAGAACATTATATCATTACACCAGCAGATACAGCGTCTAATAATTATACATTTACTTGTAAGAAATATTACTTTAACAGCCTAGTGAAAGAATTAGGATTAAATTCAGCTCCAGGAAATCCTACTTATACTCTCACGAACTTTTCGGTTTGGAAGTACTTGAGAATCATAAATCTGTCCTCAATACGTTTGGTATTGACAAAAATAAATCAAATTTAGAACTTCCATATTTGTATTGCATTGCCAAAATGCACAAAATCCTTACAAACAACGCTTTATCGCTGGTTTCTCGAAGTGTTCCACAAAATCTGTATCGGTGCTTCTCACAAAAATATTATCAGAAATTAAATCAAGCCTTCATAGATATTGCGAAACAGTATATTCCGGAAGTGGAATTAATCAAATGTGGATCCTTAAAAATTCAAGAGTTATTAGAACATCTTAAATCAAAAAGTTTTACTAAAATTCATTCCATCAAGTCTTTTGACTTTTCGACTCTTTACACAACGATCCCTCATCAGAAATTAAAAGACAGATTAGCGGAAATTCTTTAAAATGCATTTACTAGTAAAAATGGAAGCCCCAAATTCAAATATATAGTTATAGGCCATGATGAAACTTACTTTGTTAGAGAAAATTCTGATTCCAAAATTAAATACAATGAAACAGCTGTCTTCCGTATGTTGAACTTTCTTATCGATAACATTTTTGTGGTGTTTGGAGGAAAGGTTTTTCAACGAAATTTACAAATTACTACTAAACTTTAACTCAGGGTTACAGATATCACAAGCTAAGAAAAGCATTCGGCAAATTCTTCAGATCTTATTCAGAACTTCTATCTAAATTTGGAAATATTTCTTTTCAACAGTATGTATCCAATGGAATTTCCCATCCTAATTTTTACGGTGATCTCGTATATAAACTAAGGAAAGTAAAAGGCTCCGATAACGTTATTTTATCATGTAATAAAATAGTCAAACGTCTCCTAAATAGACAATATGATATTGAGATCATCAAAAAGACTATAGGTCTTGTATTTGGCCCCTCTACAGCCTTTTACTTGAACGTTGCACGCTGACTAACAGGGCGGTGGGGACTATATGACGGGCCTTGTCCAAACCTCTTTCAGAGGAGACATGATCCTGAACCTCGTCCCCTCTGACTGTTAGTCGGGACTCCTACAGATCTAGGGTCTGAGCTCGCTTTCAGACTGGCAGAACACGGTTTATCATGTTGATGTCGCATATATTTTTATACCATCATGTGTTTTACAATACCTTACGTGTTTATATTTTTGACCTCTCAATATGCGATACCTGTTGACCCTTGTTCTTTACATGGAGGATTATTTATAAATTTTTAAATGTACGTCTTTTGATTGTTCTGCTGTTACGGTGAGTGGGAAGGTGGGCCCGTAAACCTGTTAACCACACCATTTGTTTGGCTTTTGTCAAATTAAATGACCGTCCTAAGTCGGTATCGTAATTGCACTACAATCAAATATTTTTGTAATGTGTTAAATGTTCTATTATATTATTTATATTCATGTATTGTACAGCTCCATGGTGACTTCTGCCACATAAGTGAGCCGGTAACTCCTCTTTTTTCTTTCAACAAATTGTCGGCATTCCAATGGGCACTAACTGTGCTCCGCTTGTGGCTGACATATTCCTTCACTCATACGAAGCTGAATTCATTCAGTCTTTGCTTTTGCAAGGAAAAAAACCAATTGGTTCTTAATAATAATGCTTCGTTCGCGGATTACCTTAGCATCATCTATCCCTGTGAATTGGAGGTCAAAGAAACCACAGAAAGTAGTAATTCTACTTCGTATTTAGATATTTTGTTGTCTTTCGACATTAATGACCAATTCAACACCTCACTCTATGACAAATGTGACGATTTCAATTTCACTATCATAAACTTTCCTTTCATAAGTAGCAACATTCCATCATCGCCCGCATACGGCGAATCCATATCTTAGTTAATACGTTATTCCAGAGCATGTTCAAATTACAATGACTTTTTTGAGGGCTAGTCGACTTTCAGTTAAGCTGCTCAACCAGGGTTATATATGTGCTAGACTAGCAACGTCATTGAGGACGTTCTACGGTCGTTACCAGACTCTTATTAGTCCATATGATATCTCGTTATCCAGACTTTTAAATGATATTCTGGACTGGGACCGATTCTGATCATTTTACACAGATTTGACACCTTCTATACTAGAAGGTTACCTACACGATTTGACTCTTTCTACTGGGTATATGTGACGGGTGTTGCTAGCAAGCAGGAGATGCTCACTCTCCCCGGGCACCTGATCTCACTCTATCACAGGGGTTCATGTAGACAGATTTTGTAATTTTCCACTTGTTTTTCACTTGTAATTGACTTTAGTATTGCTAAAACGGCATTACAGTACTTAATAACATGATCTTTAACTACAGTAAGAGCAGAGGTAATAGGTTATGTAATATGTGTAGAGCAATGACTAGAATTTGATGTATAACGTGATTTATATGAATTTTTGACTAATTTGGGAAGCCAATATATAGGATCCTGTCTTTAAACAATGGGGTTTCAACATACGTAGAAGAAGAGTCCAATTCAATTTTAAGAACTGTGATACAGTATTTTTACAATGACATTATTACTAGCTGCTTTGTCAGCTGGTATGAAGACATAAGTATTATGTAAATTAGCCATTTTCTTTTTTATCGACTGGACTGGTATATAATGTGGCTGTTTGAATAAACGGGGATTAATTGTAAAATTATCGATGCCATTATAGATAATAAGTATTAACCATAATCAAACCATTATTCAGTCACACAGCTGAACGTGTTTGAACGTGAGAGTACTATTTCAAAGATTGTGATTATATACGAAATTCGCTGTTAAAACTACGGAAAAAATTACTGAAATGGGAACAAATTCCAACAGTTTGTTTCTCTTCATTTATAAGATGTTTAAGGTATCCTCTACCACATACAAAAAGTTTAGAGTTTAGAAAAATATATGCACGGGAAAATGATGTTTTGGGTTAAAATATATTGATTTATGCTGAATATGTAAGAAAACTAACGAAATTGAATTAATGAGTATAATGTCAAGTTTCTGTCCTCAAACTTTTGATGAAAGTAATATCATCCATAGAGTAACGGTTGACCATGATTTAAAAAAAATGTAAAAAAAAAAAAGAAAAAAAAAAAGAAAAAAAAAAAAAAAAAGAAAGTATACTCTCCAACTTGAACAAAGTGTATTGTGTCTTTATGACTGGAAAAGTGTATTGGGACTATATGACGGGCCTTGTCCAAACCTCTTTCAGAGGAGACATGGTCCTGAACCTCGTCCCCTCTGACTGTTAGTCTGGACTCCTACAGATCTAGGGTCTTAGCTCACTTTCAGACTGGCAGAGCACGGTTTATCATGTTGATGTCGCATATATTTTTATACCATTATGTGTTTTACAATACCCTACGTGTTTATATTTTTATGACCTCTCAATATGCGATACCTGTTGACCCTTGTTGTTTACATGGAGGATTATTTATAAGTTTTTAAATGTACGTCTTTTGATTGTTCTGCTGTTACGGTGAGTGGGAAGGTGGGCCCGTAAAACTGTTAACCACACCATTTGTTTGGCTTTTGTCAAATTAAATGACCGTCCCAAGTCGGTATCGTAATTGCACTACAATCAAATATTTTTGTAATGTGTTAAATGTTCTATTATATTATTTATATTCATGTATTGTATAGCTCCATGGTGACTTCTAGCACATAACTGAGCCGGTAACTCCTCTTTTTTCTTTGACATAAGACCCGAGAGAGAAAATCAAAGAAAAACACATATATTTCGATTTTACATACTTTCTGCTCGAGTTTTTTTTTTTTTTTTCTGTATTTAATATGAAAAAAAATCCATTAGTATTAAGTATTGATCTGAAAAAAAAGGGCAAGAAACCATGCATTATGACCAAGGGACAATATCAAACTTCGTATTTTCACTCTTTTTCTACATGAAAGTTGCCAAAATGTAGTACAATGTCTCGATAAACAAACAAATGTGTTCAATTATAGCTTGAAATCATAAAAAATCAATATTCAATTATTTATAAATAAAATTGGCAAGCCAGATCACATTTTTCTGTCTGGGGACTGTCTCAAACTTTGGTTTCTATCATTTTTGGAATGTGATGTAATCGGCTTCTTTAAGCCGCCGTCCATCTCAAATTGAAAATCGATGCAGAGAGATATATACTTTCAGAGACTGGAAACTTCCTCTCTGATCTTAGCAAAATACTGGTGTGTGCTACCTGTCTGAGTAGCCCGGATGTAAACAACGCCCGTCCGCCATATTGTTCTACATATATCTCCGCTTGGAGACAATATAGCCATAATATCGCAATGTTTTAAAGAATCGACTGAAGAAGAAGTCTCAAATAAAACGATTAAGTTAAGAAAATATGATCTGACGCTTGAAATCCTTGGTCCACTATAATGTTAATAGCAAATGACCTCCCATAATAAGACGCCACGGTATGTGGTATACAAACAGGAACTCGACAGCATCATTGTCACAACATTTTCTACTGACTTATTGTAATTCACTCGACAATATTTTGTTTGCAGGGTTATAGATATTCAGTAAAACATTTTTATGTATTTTTCATTGATCAGCTCGTTGTGAATATTGCACTACACACTTAGTAAAATTGATATATCGGTGACATTTTATTTTTCTGAACAGAGTCGCTGACATTGACCTTGTAGAAATAGGTGTTAAAACAACTCCGAATAATTCAACAACTTAGTACAGTCTCGTGCTTATATGGTATGTAGGTTATTGATATTTGCTTTTTCGTCATTATAAGTATGATATGCGCTATATAAATGAATGTTTATAATCTTTAATTTCATACGAGTTGCAATTTTCGGTTTTGATAAGAAAAGTGACATCATTATATTTCCCAACTTTTTTATATTTTTCTGAAGAGAAATAATAGTTTCACCATTTATATATATATATATTTTTTTTTTTTTTTTTTTTTTTTCATCAATAATACTGCTTATGTACATTCAACGCAACACAAGGGACCGGTTCGGGGTATTTATTCCTAAACCATAGTAAATAAAGGGGGCGGGGTGTTACATGGGCAATACTCTTTGAGAGGATCGTTTGAGATGTAAGGCATATTGCCATAAATCTAACTGCCAAAAAAAAAAAAATAATAATAATAAAATAAAATAATTAATTTTAAAAAAGTCAAAGAATCTTAGCAGATAAGTTTCTCACCTCTTGAATTGATGTGAGATCACTGTCCCAATGTAAAACGTCCGACATCGTCCGACCACACCGGCTGTGCAAATGACAGCAATTTTATTATTTTGCTTTTTACCGATCTTAATTGTTAAATAAACACTAATTAAGGTTGGATGATTTCTTTACTGCTTCTAGTCTATGGTTACGTAACCAATCTATGGTAACACCTGGTAATAAGAGGTGTAAACCCACGCAGGTTTACCTGGATTCACCTTAACTAAAGCTGGTTTCTGTCTTTGATGAAATGAAAAAAGCAACCGTTTTGTTCAGAAGAATTTTACTTTCAATAGGTAAAATGCTAAGAATAGTGATAATTATTACAAAAAAAATGAAAAAATTTCTTAGGTACGGGGCGGTTTGACCTTGTTAATTGTCGTGATATACAGGCTTCACTCGGCTATCGGTGCGGTCAATTCAAAGAGTATTATGACCGCTAAGCGCGGCGAAACCTAATTTGCATAACAAAAGGGTGTGCAGCATGTTTCCGGAAGTAGTGGCTAGTTTCCAGTCTCTGAAAGTATATATGTCTCTGACCGATGTTACCCAAGTGTTCTTCCACCCTAAACAGTAACAAAAATATAGTCCCCAAACAAATCATGTGATACTTTCAAAAACAAAAAATTCAATTTAAGCAACTAAAATTAAAGAATTTGTGCTGTACATATTGAAATTTGCTAAAATAGATAGATTTAGTGTACTCTTATTTATGAGCTAAAGTTATATGATAAATATTCCTGCGCTGCAGTATGTCGGTCAATACGTACAAATTTATTCCTCAACCATGGCTATCTTTCGTTTAAGGATAGATCAATCGTTTTGTTGTTTTTAATATGTTTGATATATATACATCTTCACTTGTGGGCATGACCTCGTTTGTTTATTAGACTAAACATCTTCTTTATTGTACATATTCTGTTGCAATGTTTACTTATATACTTAGTCAGAGGTTTCAACTCGTTCGGACTAAGTATAAGGGATTATAGATGTTTCGATGCAAGGACATCTTGGTACATTGTCGTTTTGGTACAGAAATAAGACGTTTCTGTACAAGTAGAAAATTATTTGAACCTCGAAATGGTCGTTGCGGTCGTTAAACCATTCTAATTTATACATTTGTCTCGGAATATACTGAAACCTATGTGCATCAAAATGAACAATTAATAGTACCAACACATAATATTGATACACATATGCACTGAAACATCGTACTGAAACCTTGTTCGTGCATGATGTATGTCAACATAAATATTATTTAACACAGTGGCACTGTCAACGTAAACATGGGGAGAAGACCAAATTTATTTGATATACAAAATATATATAACGAACGTGCATTTCTAGTCAATATGTATAATTTAACATTATTTCTACTGTTTATAAGTCGGGTGCGTTTGAGCTCTTAGTACATGTATATGTATACAAAAAAGCTTTGAAAATTACTATCGGGGTGAACGGAATTTCCGAAAAGAGAAATAGAATATCGTGATTTGATGTTTAAGCACACCTTTATACATTGCTATATTGCTATTATATACATAAAATAATGCGAGTTTCATCTACATGTATTAAGTTAGTTCTAATTTCATTTGTTATTTTTAAGATCTTTTGTGATGTCACGGAAAACCTTACTATTTCTCTGTTACTTAATCTTTCCTAAGTCTTCTTCTTTTCTAGACGCTGATTATAATCCCTAATATATCTCACTAGTTTGTACATCGATATCTTTTTCTATTATTATTTTTAAGATTTAGATCTATAGTTTGTTGTAAAATGGTATTAATCTACATGGGGTATTGAATTATTCCCCTGTTTGTCCAGAGAAAGGATTTCTATCTAACAGCGACTGGCATAATCATAAAATCAGGCACAACTGGAAATTCAAACATTGTAGATCCAGTCTGCATATGACGTTCAAATTCTGATGAAAGTGATACAAATAAAGAGAGAGAGAGGTGCAAAATTTTGCACTTGTTTTCGTATTTTCCTTTAAAATTAGATTTAGCTTAGTAACAAATTCTTAAGAACTAATTTTTGAATTATAGACAATTGCCCACCTTCCGTTCTACCATAATTAGCACATGGTAATGCTTTGATATGGTCCGTTTAAATTTCATATTTCAGACACAGTCTATTGTACGTATGGTACATGTTTAGCTCATCTCGTGAACATTAGACCTATCGATTCCATGTTGGTTTTAGATATTTATAACCATCTCTAATCAACACTTAAGCGATTGTCAAAAGAAGAGGAAGTTTGGAGAGGTTAAATTAATTTTATACTTCAGGGATTTAGGGGCAGATTCAACCATTGTACGTACCCCCTTCCGGTAGGAAGCATAGGGGGTGGGCGACAAAGACATCTTTATTGAATAAATGTTTTTTATATTAAATCAATCACTAGCCAGAAACAATCATAATACACTACAGATGTTACCAATTGCATAATTCTTTTTCCAAATTACAGCTGGTTAAAACTTGATCGAAGCTGCAGACACAGTGAACAGGAGATATCATCCATCAGGATGCTCTGGTACATGCGCTGATTTCAGTGAAGTGGACAAAAACGCATGTTGTTTTTACAGTTATGTATATCATTTACTGAAAATCATAGCCTTTATCCCTTGATAGGGTTAGACTTCCGTCCCCCGAATTATTTATTTATTTATTTTAAGATCCGTGCAACTGTTTAATCAATTTTTGTTGACATGAATTATGTGTTATATCGGATGGGGAAAACCGAGTCATATAGGGTTCAAAGACGCTACAGACGATTTCAATTTGCTTACATACACTGTGTTTTAATTTTTTCTCGGGGAAACCCCCTGACCATCCCTCCCCCCAAATCGACCCTTTCGGCCTTGCAGACTTTCCCACTCGAGAGATGTGTACGTCTCCCCCCCCCCCCCCCTTTAAAGCTGTTGAGATTCTGGATCTACCCCTGAATTTTTGTGTAATTCCAAATATCCAAATCTGCAAATCAAGTCATTTACTCCTAATGATAGTACGAATATACATCAAGTCCATCAATTTAACACTATTCTCGACACTACACATACACCCTTCAATGACATCATATAAATACATATATACAATATACATAAAAATATAAATGGACATTACGTAAACTTATAATGTTTTTAGATTTATACATTTGCATTTATAATAATCTGGTAATAACTGGTTTATTTATTCATTTATACATTTATTATATTTGTTTAACGGAAATAAACATAAAACGGACATGAAATATTTACAAAATGGTGCAATGTTTGTTAATTGCATAATTTGAATATATGTAAAAATATATATGGAATCAAAATAAATATGGATTTTGCAGAGAAATAATTAGAAGAAGAAAAAAAAAAGAAAAAAAAAAAAAAAAACAGAAAGGAAAGTAATCAACTTAATCGAAGAATGAATAAGCACCTCCAATATTTGATGACTTTGTTTCGTCTTCTAATGATTGTTATACATCACACTCAAATAAACATCAACTAAAGCAGCGAAATAAAACAGAAAACTATGATACACTTTTAATAAGACAAATGGCGCTCCATACACCAATGTTAATTCAATGTTAGATGTTAGTTACATCTATCCCTGATATTTCAAATTCTATTTCTTCGTCGTGTTCTCGTGAAAATTCTAAATTTGTTTATAAACCGGCAAGCCACATTATTACTGGTGACCTAAAGTATATTTCGGACAAAATATTGCGTACCCTTTTTGGAAAAGGACCTAAATATATGTTACCGTCCAGGATAGATTTCAATAAATGCCGTGGCGTTATAGAGGATGCTTAAAAAAGAAACAGGTAAAGGTTCCTGCTCTTAATGATTGGAAATACGAAATTTTAAGAATTGTCGATATCCGTATTAAGAACTTTACGGAAAATCCGCATTTATTCAACAGCCTAATACATTGACGGCAAATTCTATGAAAAAGAGGATAGCTGACTAACATGCTAAATATGTCTTTGTTCTTGTTGATAAAGCAGTTAATAACATAAAAGTTGTTTGAAAACTATATTATATTAAAGTACTTAAAAACGAATTAAACTCCACTCACACATACATGTATGTGGAAAGCCCTACCTCAAAAGACAGTACCTTGCACGATCTCCTCATGACCATGTCCGACTTCAAAATTAATACTGATAAATCTGATCTACCAACCATGTATTGCACGATCTTCTCATGACCATGTCCGACTTCAAAATTAATACTGATAAATCTGATCTACCAACCATGTATTGGCTCCCAGAACTACATAACAGTCCATATAAATCACGTTTCATATCCAATTCTAGCCACTGCTCTACTACGGTACTATCGAAACATATTACGTCTGCTCTAACTGCTATAAAAGATCATATTATCAAATAGTGTGATATCGCATTTCATAATAGTAACATCAATTACTTTTGTCAATTAAAAATCATCATGAAGTTATAGACAAACTTCTTTCACTAAATTTCAAAGCGACTCAAATTTCTATATTTGATTTTTCTACACTTTATACATCTCTGCCTCATGATTTGCTTAAAAGCAAGTTGCTTTCTCTTATACAATGGTGTTTTCACAGAGAATCTAAAACTTACATATGTACTTCCAATAACTCCGGATTCTTTTCCAACAAACAATATACTTCATATAAATATTTGACTTGCAAGGAATTATGTAAAGCACTAGATTTTCTCATGAATAATATTTTTGTGCAATTTGATGGCAAGATATATCAACAAATAGTTGGGATTCATATGGGCACTTACTGTGCGCCTCTGATAGCAGAATTATTTCTTTATTGTTACGAGAAGGATTTTATGGTTTTTATTCAAAAATCAAAACGTTTCGACCTCATTGACAATTTTAATAATACATGCAGATATCTGGATGACATTTTGGTTATCGACAACCCTGAATTCGAACAATTTATATCAGAAATATATCCAGCAGAGCTCAAATTGAATAAAGCTAATACTTGAGAAACGCAAAGGCATGTTCTTTATACGACGGTTTTATTCCAAGGGCCAAACGACTGGCCACTATGCAGTAACGTTAAGACGTAATTGACCTTATAATCAATATTGAAAACCGCATAAGAAATAGAATAAAGATTATTTCTGCAAAAATTCTAAAAATTCAAATTGTTTAACAAGTTTAATTTATTACACATTTAGATTTCATCCCCAGTTGTTTGCAATGTCTGGTATTACGATATTTATCACAGTTATACTCTAAAACATTTAGCAAGTCATGGGGTGTCATTAATCCATCCATAGTTCTCAAAAGAGTCACATGGAGAAGTAAGGCTGCTATAGTAATTTGCATGTATGACATCATTTCTTTCAGACGTCGTCTGTCTCACATAAAGATATGTAACAATACGATAAAAACAGCTTCCACCAAAAATACTCCGTTTTTCCTGTCTTGTATAAAGTGTCTTGATTCCGGGGCTGTCAATGTCGACCCTACATCATAAGTTTAGTTTTCAGTACTTTTGTACTGATATGAAATATATACTTCAAATTTTCAGTCATCAAATTAAGCTAATCACTCTAAAACTAAGGAGTATCTCCCTCATGCATAGCTCTGTCCTTAGATAGATTCTTTGGTTCACTTTTTGGTCAGTTTGGTTTCAAAACTGCTCTTCAAATATTTATCTATTTTGAGAATTCCAATCATTTGACCACGAGCATCACTGAAGAGACATAAGTTGTCGAAATGCGCATATGGTGCACTAAATTCTAAGGTATATATGTTCTATATTCATTATAACCACTAGGCCGGTGTCACTGCTGGTGGACTGATAGTCCCCGAGGGCATCATAAGTCTAGTTTTCAGTACTTTTGTACTGATATGAAATATATACTTCAAATTTTCAGTCATCAAATTAAGCAAATCACTCTAAAACTAAGGAGTATCTCCCTCATGCATAGCTCTGTCCTTACATAGATTCTTTGGTTCAATTTCTGGTCAGTTTGGTTTCAAAACTGCTCTTCAAATATTTATACATTTTGAGAATTCCAATCATTTGACCACGAGCATCACTGAAGAGACATAAGTTGTCGAAATGCGCATATGGTGCACTAAATTCTAAGGTATATATGTTCTATATTCACTAATTTACTGAGCAAAAATTTGCAAAATTCGCACTGAAAATGCCAATGTTGGCGTATTTCTCGCAAAGTTGTCATGCCTTGTTATAATGACTTTCACCTTATCTTGTAGATAATATTTTTGTGATTTTTGGTTCCAGCACAGTTGTTGGCATTACGATGGGTACAAATTGCGAGCCAATGATGGACAATAGATATATATATATATATATATATATATATATATATATATATATATATATATATATATATATATATATATATATATATATATATATATATATATATATATATATATTTCAATTCATAGTCTTTGCTTTTCAATGCAATAAGCAATTAACATTTCGGTTCAACTTTATATACAGATACATCGATGATGTTTTGTGTTTAAAGGTCACTCTTCAACATCATATATCCAAAAAAAAAAAGCGCATTCTCTTCATACATTGATATATTCACATCAATTAGTGACAATGGTTCGTTAGTTATCTCTCTTCTTCAGTTTCAATTTGTATTTCAATTTCAGTATTACCAACTTCCCTATCCTGAGTAGCAACATCCCTTCCTCTCCCGCATATGACTCTTTCATTTTATAACTTATACGCTATGCAAGTACATGTTCTCAATACGAAGATTTCGTCGTGAGGGCGAGGCGTCTTGCCACTCAACACTACATTCACAAGGAGATATTAAGGATCGTTTAAAATAATAATTGAGGGAGTTCTATGGTCGATATTGGGATCTAGTCCAATTTGAGATCCCCCTTTCAAGAATGTTAACCGCTATTTTGGGATCTGGACATACCAACTAACCGTCTTGAACTTTTTGACTATACTTTATTTGACATGTACACATACAGACATTTGTTCATGTGAATTTCTGACACCTGAATTTAGGTTCAACAGCATTTCATATCGTGGATGAGATAATTTGATTTAGTGTCCTTGTCTCCTACATGTGCTCATATGTGTATATATCTACTTCCTGAAATAGAATACTTGTTTGGGATGAGTGTTGTATGCAAGAGGGGGTGCTTACTGTTCCCGGGAACCTGGTTTCACCTCAGTTTCTCATTTGTCTGAATATGACGGTGTACACGATATTGGCCATTTATTCTATCGACATGGCGATATGACTAACCCTTCGGTACTTTTTCCTTGTTTACTTTCCGGGGTTTCTGTCCAACTGATAGGTACAGATGGGTACGTTGCTGAGATATGAAAAAGCGCACTAGTTTTTACCTTGAGGTTCCCACTTAATTTTGAAAGTGGGTAATAAAAATATTTTAAGGTAAATTGTATGGGGCTATGTTACAAATATAAGAAGCGCAATTGCAATCATCTATTACCTCGTTTCAAATTATTTTTGTAAACTTTATCAAACAAGACGACATGACATGACGGGGTTCGCAATGAGCATAATAAAATATTATACATAAATATTTTACTTTTATTCAATGTGCAGAAATTCAACGAGGGTAACTGATATTGTTCTATTAATATAATGTTTAAAAAACTCAAATAAGAGGGAAACAGGAAGAAATAAACCCCTTCTTTCTAATCATTATTTACCGATCAATTAAAAGACATAATTTAAAATGTATAAATTATATACTCTATATGAGACGGGTGATATATGCAAACAGGAGACGCTTATCTCCGCGGGCACCTGGTCTCACCTCGGAATTTTTCAGTATATCGGGGTTCACAACAGTTCCCTTTTGAAACTTACACGATTTTGTATCTGTCCTTGGATGATTAACGGTTTGGTACTTCTTCGATATTGATGATATATAAATCAGAGACCTACAGATTACCCTGTTTGAGAGGTCTGAAGCACACAAGAAATATATAATGGACAATTATTACTATATAAAATATAAAAATGACGTGATTTTGAACCTAAGTTAAAAGCATAATTTCTAGTACACAGTAGATATCAGTACACTAGCTCAAAAGAACCAGTATGGCTGCGTATAACATTTATAATTTCGGAAGGAAATGCTTTGTTTTTGTTTTACTATTGTCGAACGCTTTTTTAACAGATTATTTTTCCTTTATAATGACGGTACCTACCAAGCATGTATCTTTATCATGATGGTACTGGTCATGCATGTTGCTTTATAATGAAGGTACCTGCCAAGTACGTAGCTTTATAATGACGGTACCTGCCAGGTATGTGGCTTTATAATGACGATACCTGCCAGGTATGTAGCTTTATAATGACGGTACCTGCCAGGTATGTGGCTTTATAATGACGGTACCAGCCAAGTATGTAGCTTTATAATGAAGGTACCTGCCAGGTATGTGGCTTTATAATGACGATACCTGCCAGGTATGTGGCTTTATAATGACGATACCTGCCAGGTATGTAGCTTTATAACGACGGTACCTGCCAAGTATGTAGCTTTATAATGACGGTAACTGCCAAGTAAGCAGCTTTATAATGACGGTAACTGCCAAGTAAGTAGCTTTATAATGACGGTACTAGCCAATAAGATAGAATTATGGCTGCAACGAAATGGTTTTTGTATGTGCAACATATACTATATCAGAAAGAGAGAAGGGGAGGCAGAATATCATAAATCTGCTCACAATAAGTCGCCTCGACACCTGAATACATCTTTGGGTCATCAGGCTCTAAGTCCTTTTCCATACAACTGGAACCACATGTCCCCGGAAAGAAATTATATCCTTCTAGTAAGCAGTGATCTTAGATATTTCCCAATGCTTTATTACCATTCTCAATGTCGACGATGATCAAATATACAAACTAATCAGAATCAAATGTGAACTTGTATCATATCAGCGACATCAATAATAGTTACACATGTTCGACATCGACAGTATGACATCACATTGCCGCAAACCAAAAAACTCTTTGAATCACATCTACAGCCTAAGCAGGCTTTGCTGAGCGATGAACCCTGACAGAAGAGCAAATAGTAACATTATCCCCACAGTAGGATTTGATAAGAAATCCGATGTTATTGTAGGCGTGATTATTTACCTTAGTAAGTTACACTTTTGAATACCAGTTATGATGTAAAACATGAACATACATAAACCTTAATGAAAATCGTTATGTACACCACCCCATTAAAGTTTGAAGCCATCTTTGAATGATATTCTCTGACCTGGAGATGTAAGTATGACTCTCAAATATGAATAAGAAAGTATAATACATCACAATTTACTTTCATAATGATTAAAATTATGCAGGTTGAGAGAAGTGTTATTCTATACACAAAATTATCACAAATTGTATTAATTATAGACATGAGTTAATATTACACAAGTATTACATTTGAAGAGAAGCCAAGGTCGGCTTTATTTTTCAAAAAGAGAAAACAGAAGACATTTGACAAAGCCGTATGACACTAATTACAAAGGACATGCACACAAAACATGATGATAGTAGAGTCTATTATCTCACCAACAAAAATTCAACAATATTTTCCACTTTAACTTTCAACAAAAACTGACGGAGATATTCAATACAGTACTTGTTATGCAACTCAGCTGGAAATATTATGAATACATGTCAATATAAGTAACTTCGTTAAATGTTATTGAGCAGTTCCCATTTCCACCCCACTGAAAATGATATTATGTCGATATCTCGACTCCCATGTAGTGAAATGAATATACAACAATGACTACAAATTGCAATAAAATACGAAAGTAAGCGGTGTCATAACTATGACACTAACAACAATGTAGCACAGTTGACATTCACGGACCCCTTAAATTCAGAGGTGAGACCAGGTGCCCGGAAGAGTTGTCGTTTCCTGTTTGGCTGTCCACACCCGCTGTGAATATCTTTACATATAGACTAGACAAATACAACAACTGTAATTTGTTAAGTTAGACGTATATATGATGAGTATCGCTTCCTCAAGGCAAATATTATTTGTTACAATTTATTCAAAATTTGCTTATATTCTGTTGTTGAAGGCCGGTTTAGTGTCCGGTTTTCTTCTTTGTCTACAAAAAGAAATAACTAAAATTAATAAATTTATTTTTATGCATCAAAACACTTTGATATTATGCACACATTGAATCTGTATGTATTTAATCAATCAGTATAGGAATGTAGCTGAATTCGGCCCCCTGCTAGAATTCAAGGTAACGTATAATGTGTAAGTCAGATCGCATGTCAGACATGTGGAAAGTGCTGTAAGTAAAGATAAAGCCAATTTAAGTCCCTTAATGATACAATCAACAAAACGACATAATAAATAGAAAACAATGAAACGTTTACTCGGGAGCATATGTAATCCCCAAGTGCTGAAAATGATGTTTTTGCTGTTGAGAGCAGATGATGATAATCATGGTATTCATATCTTATGAAAAATAGCTAAATTAAGAACAAAAATATTAAATACATAAATAAAAATAAATACATAAATGAATGATAAATAAACAAATAAGAAATAAATACATAATTTCATTAATTTAATAAAATAAATACAACAGAATTGAATGTAATTATTTAGATTCTTTATAGTATAAACAGACGAAGTTTTTCATAAATACCTTAGTGCATGTCTATGCGGTAATTTCCATTATCTTGCATATAAAACCCTTAATACGGGGTGTCATTTTAACATTACATTTAAAACACGTAAATATGGCGACATTTCCGGTAATTTCATTAGATCCTTTTATTTCCTCCATCCGTACCACTGCATAGAGAATAACAATTGTAGGCATATGAACGCGCGAATGGATAGAGCGCACGTGGGAATACAGTTGGGTGCAGTCCTAACCTTACATTTAAGTGCACTTGGCAAGTGCATTTTAAGTTTAGTTTTTCGTCCTGAATACCAGTCATAAGGTTTAGTCAAGTGCACTTGATATTAAGTTTACTTTAAAGTAATTCCGTCTTCAAGTTTACTATCACATGATACGAAGTTTACTTTTCACGTTTGTTTATTACAATAATCTAGTTTCGTATAACACGATAGAAATAATTGTCTTATTATGTACAATTGCATATTATATATATACGAGTCATGTAACTCGTCATCCAATATTACCACTTGTCTTGACAGTATTTTTTTTTTTGTAATTTTATTGGTACTTATTTTACCACTTATTTGTTTTTCACTCCCCTTTATTTCTGTTATTTATTTTCTTTGTCCTCTTATCACCTAGTCTAATTACCTCCAGTAGGTCAATGCAAATACATTTTAGGGGGCGCCACTTGACCTGTAAGCAAGCTGTTAGCTTGTGTTTGGCTCATTTCCTATTAGATAGCGCATAGTGAAACGCTCATTATATAGCCAATTCAAGAAACCAGTTTTTATTAGACTAGTGCTTTGTATATATTTTCTATCTTTCTTTTCGTGTCTTTATATTTATGTAAGTGTTTGTATGTGTGTGTCCCGAAGAGGAAGCAGATTGCTTCGAAAATTTGGCAATTTTTAAATTGTTTTAGTATCGTTATCGCTTACCTGTGCTTTTATATTGACCCCTTTTTCTCGAGCGATTTGCATTAACCTTCATTGAGGTTGATTCGATACTTATGAATAGTGAATGTTGTTACAATTTCCTTTTAAGTGCTCTTATATATATATATTATATATTTAATAGAAAAATATAGTAAATGCACACGTATATAGAAAGTAAACTAAACTTGGAGTAAACTTGGAATCGAGTTTAGTACTAAACTTGGAATCAAGTTTACTACTAAACTTGATTCCAAGTTTACTCTGTTGTCGCCAAGTAAACTTGAAAAGCAGTCATAAAGTTAACTTGAAGTGCACTTTATGTAAGGTTAGGACTGCACCCAACTATATATGGCGTTAATGCAAGGAACGCACGCTCGTCCGGTCCAGCGGTCCTATCACGCGTGCTAAAGCAGTCCTCGTGACCGCTTTTCGCGTTAACGTGCATGTTATGTTACAACTGCAACCATCTGTAGATGATCTTTTATTTATCTTCTTTTTTGCTGATTGTGTATGCCCTGGGTTGGTTTTGTCCATCATCTATAGCTAGGTACCCGGTAACCCGGTTTCTACCATTACCAAAAATGCTCATTGCGGACGATGGCAGAAGAGAAAACAGAAGACGTCTGACAAAGCTGTATGACACAAATCACCAAGGACCTGTGCACAAAAGGACCTACACAGAAGAAATATTTGTGGTGTGGTGCAAACTAAGCTTTTTATATGCATTCATCAAATTTTGAATGACTTCTCTCATACGGCTGAGTCAGATACCTTTATCTTTTATGTGTCTGATATGGTTCTAGTTCTAGCTATTTTTTCTTAAACAGAACTGAAAACTGGTTCTGATTACTGTTAATATAAATATATATACTCTTAAATGGAACTTGAATCTAATTTCTGTTTTCAGTTATGTTAAATGAGACTGCAAAACGGTTCCCCATTGCTTTTATTTTCTTCTTAAACGGAATGGGGTATTAGTTCATAGTGTCGTTTAATAGAGTAAAGTGAAGATATCTGACAAAGCTGTATGACAACAATCACCAAGGACATGCACACAAAAAGTGGAATAAGAAACTGAGAACTATATCTTCCCTGAAAACCAAATCAAATAAATTTCTTATGTCTTTATTGGGAATGAGGTGAAACTACGCATACAGTGCATGTAATGCTATTATGAAATTTTAGATTTTAAACCATTAAAGAAAGCAATAAAATCATCACAGACAAAAAAGCAAGCAATAAAGACAGAAAGACACCACAGAACTCAGTTTGTAATGCAGTTGAGGGACCGACTTTTTGTGGTCAACTGAAATAACACTAGCTAGTCAATGTGTGTGATTATCCCACAGGACCACATTCTCATTCACCACAACGACAAAACAATTAAAGGAAATACTTCTAAAAATATATGAATTATACTACGTGTATATAGATCAATGATTAAAAGGCTACCAAATTTGAGAGGTCATAAACATACACACAAGATACCCTGCTAATCTGTTAGAGTACAACGCTCTAAAAAAAAAGACTGTAAAGGGCAGTAGAGGGGTTCGATACAAAAATTACTGTCTCGGAGATGATAAATTTATATTATATTGAGTATTAAATCTTAAGGATAGGACTTGAGACAGAAAGCCTTGGATTGGCGGATGTACGCTTTTGATAATCCATTTCGCCCGTGAAATTGACTGATTCATTGAGTTTTGTTTAAAGGCACACCACAAATATTTCACGTATATGGTGACGGCATCTGCCTGATGTGGGTCATACAAAATTTGACTTTTGCAACCGATCCACCCGATGCAGTGAGGGATCTTTAACCTGCCATGCATACCACGATACGGAGCCTCGGGTTTTACTGTCTCATCCGAAAGACAGGACACCTGCATGACCAGAGCGGGACTCGAACCCTGGCCTCCCAATCGAGAGGCGAGCTCGATACCACTAGGCCACGTCGTCTTCTGTTCGTGAAAAATATATACTCTAAAATACATAGCCTATAAAGTTCAAGGCATATACAATTTTTAAAAATTTTACAAATGACTCATTAGTTAATGAATCTTTAGTCCCACAAGTTAACATAAAAATTCCGCTGAATATCATGTTTAATTACCCATCCGGTTAAATCGACTTTATTGTTGCAGTATTCAGTATGCAGTATTATGTATTCTTGAAACGGGAAAATCTCATGATAAAGTAACACCATTAAATGAAAGAAAATAATATATGGACGACAGAAGAAAGAGTTGCCAAAGAAAACTTTTGGCAACTTAATTGTGCTTAAGACAGAACTTAATGGTCTCAACAAATTGATGGGTGTTTGCCAGATGAACTAGAAATATTAAACCCCAGTCCCGTCGACTTTTTGCAATTACTTTCCCTCTTTATTTATTTACTCTTTTTTATTATTTATTAATTTATATCTCAGTGTTTTCTCAGTCATTTTGTCTTTTTGCATTCACCTTTATTCGCTTAGTATTCTCTTATTTAAATTAGTCTGTTTACAGCATGAATGGGTCAAGGCAAACCGTAATATGATTCGCCCTAATCCCCTATAACCACGATATCGGATATAGGCCAGGTCATTTTACATTAAGACGGCGAACAGCAAACACACAAAAATATAGCTGACGTCCGATATAATCATATTATTAAACTAGTGCTTTGTATATATTTTCTTTTTTCATATTTCTATTTATGTAGTTGTTTATTGTTTTGTATTGAGGAAGGGGCAGATTGCCTCGAAACTTTTAACATTTCTCTTTGTTTTAGTGTCGTTTGTCGCTTTCTAGTGCATCTGTATTTGACCTCGAATTCTTTAGCGACTTCATGCATTGACCAACGTTTGATCCGAAATTTTCTGAATAGTGTACGTTGATGTTATTTTTCCTAGTTGTGCTTATATATATATATATATATATATATATATATATATATTGGGTGTGTGTGGGTATGTGTTGAACTACACGCCGCATGATTAATTTACAATATATTACACTTGTTTACCTTTCCATGAAACAAATTGCGATGAAGATGCTGATGTTGGTAATAAGAACAACTGTTCCAACACTCACAGCTAATACTGCATAAACACCTAAAACAAATCCAGTGAAATTGATAATACACCCCAAATACAAAACAAAACATGTTATGACTTTGAAAATACACAGTCTAATCACATCATAATTTCGACTGAATATGAAACGATATAAACAAAATGCAGAAGTGTAATACTATTTCGAAGCTGATGAGTGTTTTCTGATACCAAGATAACAAAGTATATTTCCATGAGTGAAATATTTTTTTCTATTTCCGACTAAAAATAGGAAAGCCTCGAAACGAAATATGTATGTTTGTTTTTATTAACACATGAGAAGTACGACACTCCTTAGCACTACAGATTGTTTTCAAACTATTTAATGACTATAAACCAACTTAGGAGAATCTATACCCCACTCTTTACAGTGCAAATATACATGTACACTAATTTTTAGACTGGCCTCTCACTGTAAAAAGTCGAGGTGTTTCGAAATCTTTCTAACGGGAGTGAATTAGACCTAGGTCAACCTCACTCCCGTATGTTTCATGAAAACTATATGACACCTTCGTGATAATTTATGTTATCATTGACGGACTAGTTCGTTGTTAAAACAAATACAAAAGCTAGTCAAATTTTCAGCTAAATAACAAGCGTTATTGAAACAAGAATGTTCCAGCAGCAAATAAATCATAGCTGTCCTAACCCGAGGTCACGTAATGTCGCTCAGGGGTTATACTTACCGTTTCTTTTTTAATTTTGGTACAACATTCTATTGAAAGTTATTAGGCGCTTAGGAAAGCTTTTGCACAAGATCTCTCACACAGGTGCAAAAAAAAAAAAAAAAAAAAACTGCCGGGGGTATAGAGAAAGAACAAAATGTTTAAAAATAATATATTAATTAGGAATAATAAAATGTTGTTCGTTTATACCTATTGGACGTTACAAGGATCCCCATTGAAAATATTATTGTATTATGCAAAAACCGTGCGGAACTGCCTACCCATCCCCCTAAAAGGAAAGAATAGATGGAAGGAAAATATCTTGTTTGAAGAACAGACTTTTTTCTTCTCGTCCTTTCTGTCTCTGTAAATGTGAAAATACTTATAGCCGAACACTCTGAAATCAAGAAGTGTCAATGGGAACGCTGTATACTAATCCTGTAAACGAATTTAATTTGGTTTATGAGGTGAGGTGGGAAAGAGAAGAAATGATGGAAGGGGTGATATGCAGGGATGAAGTGTAAATTTGAGGGGAGTAAACTTGGGCGAATGCCATCTGGTAGAATATGGAAGACGGGATATGACAAGAAGCGGGAATGTTTAGCTAGAAAAGCTCACTGCCTCTCCTATACACTGTGGTGGATCATGTTATGAAATTTAATAATATATGCTATATGCATGTTTATATTATACACGTAGACTTGCATCCGTATTGTATAATACCAGTCAGAAATGAATAATAACTAAATTGCCGTAAAGAAAGTAAATAAACCTAAAATTGTGAATAGATCAATTTATCTAGTGCTGCAAATGCTAAATATCGATAACTGTGCATAGTGAGGAAACAAAGTTTTCATACGTTTTGTACAGCCATGTTGACCGTCCGGGCAGGTAGCCGCCAGTTAAATGTCACGATTTCTTTTATATGGTGAGCAAGAACATTTGAGTCAGACGTTCATTTATTCATAAAATATACGGGAGATCTAGGTTGACCTTGTTCCCGTAAAAAAACAACTTTCGAAACATTTCGACTTTTTATAGTGAGAGGCCAGCTTAAAGGATCTATTAATTCCATTGACAAACACAGCTACTAAATGATGTCCAAGTAAAATTAATTTGAGGAGCAACAGTTTTAACAACAATTATGAGGGCACGAATAGTATATCTGTATTTAAACATCTTTTAAAGCCACCTCCCTGTCATAAAACTAAGAAATGAGGAAGAAAAGTCATCTTTTGAAAGATGAGCGTTTTTCCCCATCTATTTTATTACAATCATTATTCAAAATGTGTGATGAATATTCTGATCCTCTAGACAAAATATTGTATTTTAATGTCAGTATCTTAAACGTTCACGTAAACTCAACAGGAGCTTAAATTTCCAATAATTAGCGTAGAAAGTTATTTATTTCATAGAGAATGTATGCATGGTATATGCAGTATTGTTCATTTTTTACACATGTTAAACAATAGGAGTAAAACAAGATCACATTTACAAGTGTCATAGATGGTATAGGTACCGAAGACAGACTTACAGACGTTTGTACCTTGTCAAATAAAGTCGTGGAACAAATATCAAGGTTACACAGCCTAGAGAAGAACTTCAGAACCCGATGTAGTATAAAAGGAATAATTTGTAAATGTCATAGAAACTGGATATAGTGTCATGCAGAATACCGGTCTATGCTGACTTTCAGTAATTGTGCCGAAATGACAACATATAGTAGTGTTTAAAAATTACAAATTATGCAATAGACCTTTTACCCATTTACATGGTGTAAGGGGCAATGAGGTTTTGCCGCATAGATTTGCGTCACACTACTGTGACGTCACAACCCAAGCCTTAACGTAATAATGTGGTTTGTCCTGCATATAGTTATATCTCGTCACAAATAAAAGTAACGATCATATGCACCAGATCCTTCAGAAATCTCAAACACAAAAGTGTCTCATATTCTGAAAAAATACATATTGAGATAATAAACAGCATGAGAGAAATGACATGGTCAAAATACCATCCATACACGATGAAAGAGAATACTGAAGACATCTGACAAAGCTGTATGACAAAAATCACCAAGGACATGCACACAAAACATGATAATAGTAGAATATACATTGAAAATCGACGTTACAGAAAATATTCGATTGTGCTGCGGTTGACTAGGAAAGAGAACTTGAGTTATCCAAGATCACAAAGTCCGCACACGCTTAATCACGTTTAAGAGGAGACAAAGGACAGTCTTTGATGGAAATAATACTGAATTCATTCACTATAGGTTTCTTTGCAGAAATATTTTTGAAGGAACTTGAAAGTCAGTGCAAATAAATCTGTCAGTTCTGATGTAAACCAGTGCTAAAAGACATATCCCAAAAGAATTTAAAATATTGCTCTTTCAAATGTTTCCTCCTGGACATTCACATTTATGCCTTACTTCCACTAAATACCCTGTCATCCTTGATGAATCTTTTTGAGTGGAGAAAAGTAAACGAATAGCCCTGTTATTGGGAA
Organism: Pteria penguin; assembly: GCA_035048485.1. NCBI lineage: Eukaryota > Metazoa > Mollusca > Bivalvia > Pterioida > Pteriidae > Pteria > Pteria penguin. The sequence goes on along the minus strand of CM068586.1, from coordinate 10,471,716 downwards.
GATGGTTATATGTATATATATATATATATATATATATATATATATATATATATATATATATATATATATATAAATATGATTAAATAACACAAATATAAATTCAACTTATTATTCCAAAATGATATACAAAATTATGTACCTATGGGATCTTTATCTGTAGACGACTTTGGCCTTATCACTTGTTTGCCATTCCTCCTCATATTGACAAACATGCAGTTGGAATCATTTCCTGAAATGACAATCAAACCAAGTAGTTACAAAGAATCATGCATATGGCAAGGATTGCTTATATATATTTGTTCTTGTTTTCCATCACGCCAAGATTATTCTACTTGTACGATGACGATCTCTTTCTGCAACGCAGAGATATTTAGATCAATGCAACAGACAAACCCAAAGAAATGGATATGACACAGAACCTTGGTCTTTACTGTCATCTCAAAGACAAACCATAGGCGGGATTCCAAGTCACAGGCCGTAATTTTTGAGTCAAACCGATTTCTTTAAAGACATACACTATATTTAGTACTTGGATTGCAATGCTGGTGATCTTCATTCAATCCTCTGATCTTGGCTCTGTGTTTAAGGGGTTTGTTACTTCAGTATTCAATTCCAGAAATATGACAGATAGAAAGTAATGGCATAAATCCCGAATGTACGGAACAATCTTATAAATAAATCAAATTAAATAAACGAGCTTAATACTACTTAACATCTCATAATATTTTCATATTAAATGGGCTTACATATGTAAGAACTCTGAGCCAACAGTTTTTACCAAACCAGTTTGAATTTAGCCCTCTAATTACGATCATCATTGGACTATATCCGTTCGTAGATGGAACGTTGTGATGATTATATACAAACCTGTGTTACATAAAAACGTTGTAAATTCTCTGCTACAGTTTTCTTTTATAAAACTAAGATTGTCCCTGGCTACCAATCCATACACGCATAACGGAGTTTGATAAACTATAAAGCACAACGATGATTTATTATACAAACAACACAATGTCAAGAAGTGTAAAATCAAAGTAAGGCTTAGATAAAATTTTGATATACAAGTTTGAAAAGAAATATCTCAAAGCTTTCTAAGTACTCCATGATACTTTCCTTAATAAGATGATGACACCTGCTAAAGCGTTGTACAGACATTTCGAATTATGCATTATACTGCTGGAAGCAATAAGTAATTTTGTGTCCCGACATCTACCGTACCGTGTTAGGGACCTTGATATATATTATTCAAACTCCAAACACGATATTGACTAAACGAGCAGGTTTATAATGTAATGTATGATTCACTATAAACAGCTATACCTACCGTTAGCGCAGTTAGTCTGATAGAGTTCGAAAGAGTCTATTGCTATGTCACTCCTGTAATCTGGACCTCTCGTGGCAACTATTGATATCTGATAGTAATAGTAACATCAATTACTTTTGGTCGATTAAAAATTCTCATGAAGTTATAGACAAACTTCTTTCGCTAAATTTCAAAGCGACTCAAATTTCTACATTTGATTTTTCTACACTTTATACATCTCTGCCTCATGATTTGATTAAAAGCAAGTTGATGTCTCTTATACAATGGTGTTTTCACAGAGAATCTAAAACGTACATATGAACTTCCAATAACTCCAGATTCTTTTCCAACAAACAATATACTTCATATAAATACTGGACTTGCAAGGAATTATGTAAAGCACTAGATTTTCTCATGAATAATATTTTTGTGCAATTTGATGGCAAAATATATCAACAAATAGTTGGGATTCCTATGGGTACTAACTGCGCGCCTCTGATAGCAGATTTATTTCTTTATTGTCATGAGAGGGATTTTATGGTTTCTATTCAAAATTCTAAACGTTTCAACCTCATTGACAAATTTGATAATACTTGCAGATATCTGGATGACATTTTGGTTATCGACAACCCTGAATTCGAAAAATTTATATCAGAAATATATCCACCAGAGCTCAAATTAAATAAAGCTAATACTTGAAATAAATCTACACATTTCTTGGATTTGAACATCAAAATTATCAACTACCTAATATATACTAACATTTATGAAAAACGTGAGGATTTTGGATTTCCTATTATTGTAAATTTTCCTTACTTGGATGGCGATGTCCCTCGACTCCCATCATATGGTATCTATATATGTCAATTAGTTCAATTTGTCAGAGGCTGCACCGATGTTTTGGACTTTCAGAAACGAAATTTACAAATTACTACTAAACTTTTAACTCAGGGTTACAGATATCACAAGCTAAGAAAAACATTCGGCAAATTCTTCAGATCTTATGCAGAACTTCTATCTAAATTTGGAAATATTTCTTTTCAACACTATGTATCCAATGGAATTTCCCATCTTAATTTTTACGGTGATCTCGTATATAAACTAAGGCTCCGACAACGTTATTTTATCATGTGATAAAATAGTCAAACGTCTTCTAAATAGACAATATGACATTGAGATTATCAAAAAGACTATAGGTCTTGTATTTGGCCCCTCTACAGCCTTATGCAACTTTTACTTGAACGTTGCACGCTGACTAACAGGGCGGTGGGGACTATATGACGGGCCTTGTCCAAACCTCTTTCGTAGGAGATATGGTCCTGAACCTCTCCCCTCTGACTGTTAGTCGGGACTCCTACAGTCTTAGCTCGCTTTCAGACTGGCAGAGCACGGTTTATCATGTTGATGTCGGATATATTTTTATATCATTATGTGTTTTACCTTACGTGTTTATATTTTTATGACCTCTCAATATGCGAAACCTATTGACCCTTGTTCTTTACATGGAGGATTATTTATAAATTTTTAAATGTATGTTTAAATTCAGACCCTAAATAAGACTGAGGAAACATACCAAGTGCCAAGGACAAGTAAGTGACCTCTTCTTGCATGCAACACCCGTCGCAAAAGTTCTGCAACAAGTTTAGAAAGAAAAAAGAGGAGTTACTGGCTCAGTTATGTGGCAGAAGTCACCGTGGAGCTATACAATACATGAATATAAATAATATACTAGAACATATAACACATTACAAAAATATTCGATTGTAGTGCAATTACGATACCGACTTAGGACGGTCATTTAATTTGACAAAAGCCAAACAAATGGTGTGGTTAACCGGTTTACGGGCCCACCTTCCCACTCTCCGTAACAGCAGAACAATTAAAGGACGTACATTTAAAAATTTATAAATAATCCTCCATGTAAAGAACAGGGGTCAACAGGTATCGCATATTGAGAGGTCATAAAAATATAAACACGTAAGGTATTATAAAACACATAATGGTATAAAAATATATGCGACATCAACATGATAAACCGTGCTCTGCCAGTCTGAAAGCGAGCTAAGACCCTAGATCTGTAGGAGTCCAGACTAACAGTCAGAGGGGACGAGGTTCAGGACCATGTCTCCTCTGAAAGAGGTTTGGACAAGGCCCGCCATATAGTCCCCACCGCCCTGTTAGTCAGCGTGCAACGTTCAAGTAAAAGTCTGCATAAGGCTGTAGAGGGCCAAATACAAGACCTATAGTCTTTTTGGTGATCTCAATATCATATTGTCTATTTAGAAGAATTTTGACTATTTTATTACTTGATAAAATAACGTAACGTAACGTAAAATAAAATAAAAATGGTCAATAAAAATATCCAAAGTATCAAATTAACGCATGAGTTCATTTACTGTCATCGCATCCAATGATATACTAGAACTCTCCTAGCTAATGGGACAAATCACTGGTATAAATGTAATGGACGCCCCACTTGCATTGACCATGTAGATTTAGCCTTGGGCAAAGGAGAACAATTGTCTGAAATATAATTTCCCTTTAAGCTATAAGGGAAAAGCTATGAAAGCTGGATCTGAAATTCTGCGGGGGGGGGGGGGGGTTGCACTGTGACCTTGACCTTGTGGATATGATCTTGGTTTAAAGTCATGACACACCCTTGGTTAATAGACAACAACTGTGCGAAATATAATCTCCCTCCACTGTAAAAGGAGAAAGTTATAGGCCGGAAAATAAATCTGGCCATGTAAGCAGTGTGATCTTGACCTTGTAGATATGGACATGCTTAAAGATCAAGACAAATTCCTGGATCATGGACAACAATTTTGTAAAATATTATCTTCTTCCAACGTAACAGGCAGAAGTTGTGGCTCGGACAAGAATTTTTTGCACTAAGAACTTGACCTTGTAAAAATGATCCTGGTTTAAGGCCATGGCATATTTATGGATCATGAAGAACAATTGTATAAAATCACATCTCCTTGCAATATAACAAGAAGAAATTATAGTCCTAACAAGGACTCTGGTTATGTTAGTACTGTGGCCATGACCTTGTAGATAAGCTCAATTACACACTCTTGGGTAAAGTTTTGTAAAATATTATCTCCCTACAAAGTAGAAAGAAGAAGAGTTTCACTAGATTGATTGACAGGCGGAGAGACAGACGGGCAAGGTGATACCTATATATCACCCCCCCCCCCTCCAAATTAAGCAAAACAAACAAACAAACAGAAGCAAAAAACAAAACAAAAAAAAACAACAGCCCCAAGTGGGCCTATATCCCTCACTTGAGTACCTAGATGATAAGCCATGCAGGAAAGAAGAATTCATTTATATTTGCATTACACAAATGTTGAAAATATGTAAAATTTTATTTCAGACCAGAATAAAAGACAACACTTTTTTCACATCCATTCAGATTATTTTGATATTAAGTATTTGCTTTGTCTCTGCAAGATGTGATTCGGGGCATTAAGTTAGTCATTTTCTTTAGGTGGGGCCTTTTGACTGATTTCAAGTCTTTGTCATGAACAACAATTCTTTCCAATATTGTCCAGATCCAACTTAAAACGGCCGAATTTCAAATGTTGAGTTTTGAGAAACATTTAGAAACTTATTTAGATGTGTAAAGAAATGAAAAAAAAAATTGACCACAGCTGGATTTGAAACGCTACTCTCCATATTTTAATTACCAAGTGGTATATGTACCATTGTGAGACCTAGTTTTTAGACATGGTGGCATTATCTGTTGAGCAATTTGGATGAAATGTACAAAATTGATAGGGGACCTATAGTACTTCATGTATACATTGTACCATGTTTCATTAAAAATTTCCATGTCGTATAACAGCAGACGTTAAAAATGTGAAGAATTGTCCCTATACAACCTCATTTGGAAGTCTTAAAAATTCATAAAAAATCAAAAAGTTGAGATATTGATAAAATTCTTTCAAAGTAACATTCCTTAGCATAATTATGATCGCAATAGTCCATAAGAAATCATCATTATCAATTAACTAGGAAATATGACACCTTTCTGCATTGAAATCACCAAGTCCAAACAAATGTCGAAAAAACAAATTCTATAATGTGATTTTGGAAGTTACCAAAATGACAATACGTCTTCACGCATTCCTCGTGATCATTTCTATGCATTCTGTTTGTTTCTGTATACAGCCAGTATGAAGAAGAATATTGTCAAAGGAGGGAACTCTTTTGCGACCTACTTTTGACTAAGGTGGTGAAGAAGTGTGGACGAAAACAACAGAATTCGAAGGGGGTCATATGTGATTTATTTCTACCAAGATTTATGAAAATCCTTCCAACAGTTTTGCAGAAAAAGTTGAATTGTGAAAAATGGCCACCCCCCCCCCCCCCTCTTTTTTTGGAAGTCTAAAAAAATTCATAAAAAATCACAAAACTGAGATATTGACAAAATTATTTTACAATGATATTCCTTGCTATAATTATGATCAAAATACTCATCAAAAATCATCAATATCAAGTAACTGATAACATGACACTTGTCTGCATTGCATCCAGAAACACGTCAAAAAAGCGTATTCGACAGATCTTAACCCTGAACACGATTTTTAATAACCCAACTTTATAGATTGTTGAGATGCAATTATTTTCCTCATTTATGCACTGGTTCTGGAGGAGAAAATTTTTGAAGAGAGGTACCGTTTTTGGTACTTTTGGCCCCGCCCTGGATTCACCCCTGAAGGAATCTGGATCCCGAACACAATTTTAGTAGAGGACCTTGAGTACATCACATATAAAAAGTTTTATCCAAATCTGCAAAGCAGTTCCAGAGAAGAAGTCGAAAATGTGAAAAAGTTAACGATGGACGGACGGACGACGACGACGGACGGCGCACTTTGACTATAGCTGACTTGAGCCTTTTGCTCAGGTGAGCTAAAAGCTTAGTAAATCGTAGTAAAATCACAATAAGACTACTGGGAAAAATGACTTGTTTGTCAAGAGAAATCTTTATTCATCGGGTCAAATTTGTGGATAACGATCAGGAGGTAATATTGAAAGCAGAAAAAGAAGTTTAAATGAATAGAATGTTATATGCCATGATCGTAAGCAAGTTTTGTAACACAAAATAAATGATAATCGTATTATTGTCGTAAAGATATAGTCGTTACTCCGCGATGTACACTCTAAAATAGGCATTTTTACATTTCTCACATTTGGTACGTGACCACTGCTATCATTCAACTCTTATGACTAATCAAGAGGAATATATACAACGCAGTCCTGGTATTATTATTCTTCTTCATTGATAGTTTTTTCAATATTTATTTATATATAACACAACAAAACTTTGATCTAAGTCACGTGACGAGCGGTTGTGCGGACGCTTCAACCTCGGCTCCGTCGTTTTGACATTTTTGAAAGGATTTGAATTCGTTATTTTGGACACAAATGTATATATGTTATTCAAAGTGTATATAGAGGATTATATCTATAATCGACAACTTTTGTGCATTATTCTAGTAGTTATCTACATTTTTTTTTTTTTTTTTGTCTACCTGGATATTTTCAGTCTCGTGAGTACTTTTCACTATTGAACTTTTCAATACTAAAAATGACCACTACAGGGAACGCTTCAATAAGCATGGATGACCGGACACTTAAACCTTTATATTTAAAAGACAGTGATATTCAGGTCAATGATAAGAAACGCATCACTGATTTTGATTTTTTGATTTCGTTATGAAATGTATAGGAGATGCATTGCACTGTTTGCAGTCAGACCGCAAGTTTTGGCGGATATATGTAAAAGACAACGATAGCAGGACTAAACTATTGAATGAAGGATTAGACATGCAAAGTGTTGCAGTGTCATTCTACGACACCAACCCATACTCATCGGGAGCCACAGATTCGAATAAGCATACTTTAAAACTTAGATTGTGTGGACTACCTGTCCGTAGACGATTCTGCAATTCATGATCTCTACAACAAACTGGATGTGAAATTAAAAGTAAAATATTGTATGAAAATATAAGGCATCCTGTTACTCATAAAATGACAAGTGTTCTCAACGGAAATCGCTTCATGTATATAGAGCCATTGCCTGAAGGGTTTACCCGTGTAAATACGTGCGCTGGGTTGCGATGCTTGCTGTTTCATTATGGCCAGCCAAGAGTGGAGCGAACATTTCTTTGTACGTGCTGCTGGAAACCGGCCATATTCGCTCAAGATGTAAAACGAGCCATGCTGCAAAGCGTGTAAAACACCAGAGCACAAACCAGGAGATGAACAATGTCCCTTTTATGAGATGCAAAAGGATATTAATGCGTTCAACGGTGCTCAAGATGTTTTGTCTAATTTCTATCCATGCAATATAGATATATTTGGTGTCACACATAAACCTGCAGAGCACGCTTTTCAATATACAAAAGCTGTTCGTTGTGGTGATTTAAATTCTGCTAACGCCATCCATGAGGCCCATGATGCTCTTACGGCTAAGCGTATTGGTGATAAAAATAAACCAAACGAGCAGTGGTTATCTTCAAAACTAAAAATCATGGAAAAAGTTCTTTAAAATAAGTGTGTTCAGGTTCCTGTATCCAAGGAAAAATTGCGGTCAGCTAAGAGAAATACAATTTTTGTTGAATCAACAATGAATGGGGTTCCGGACTCGACAGAATCGGAACTAAGAATACGAAGAAGGATCACTGGCCGGGTGAAAATGTGCTCGGTGTTATTATTGGGAAGGTAGCTAAAAGAGTGAGAAAGAGAAAGAAAAGTGAGGAATGGAGCAAACCGAAGCAAAAACAGCTGTCCAAAGAAACCATTGCGAAAATGCTCCGAGAGCTACGCGCGGCATCCGATTCCGACTCAATAGCTTCAGGTCGCAACGGTGACACTGAGTATGATTCATCTGACGGATGACTCTAGATATCACGCTTCATTGTATGCTGTGTGCGTGTATAGGACATACGATACGCATCGCAGTGTTCAGAGTGTATTTTTGACGTTCTTTATTTATTGCTACGTCCAATGGACTTCGATTTAGATCAAGATTATATGTATTCCTTACAATATTTGTTTATTTCTATTATTTTTTTTTTGTCACATAGATTTCGATTTGAATCACGATTATGTGTATGCTCTACAATATTTCTTGATTTCAAATTTGTCTGATTCATGGAAAAGTTGAAGGTAATTTCAGCCAATGTTAGAGGCTTGAATTCCGATGAAAAACGTATCAAAATATACAACTGGTTAAAAGAGCGAAAAATAGACATAGTTTTTATTCAAGAAACCCATTTTATAGAAAAAAAAATGTTAATCGGTATAATGAGAATTGGGATGGATTATGTTTTCATGCTTTCTCTGATTCTCAATTTAGCCGTGGTGTGTCAATTTTCTTCCGCAAATCACTTCCAATCACGATAGAAAAGAAAAACGAGGAGTAACTGGCTCAGTTATGTGGCAGAATTCACCATGGAGCCGTACAATAGATAATATTCATCAATCAAATGATGGTCGCATACTCTTAATTAGTTTTGAATTAGAAGATCGCGGTTTTACTATTGTAAATGCTTATGCCCCTAATGATGATAAAAGTAAGTTATCTTATTATGATAAAGTATATAAATACATATCTCACTATATGAAACATCGTGAAAATATTTACATTTGTGGAGATTTTAACTGCTCCTTGGATAACGTAAATAATAAATGTCAACGTCAACGTAATATTTTAAATAAATTTGATTTAATAGATTTATGGCATGAGAAATATAATAATCTAAATGGTTATACTTGGTGTCATTCAGATAACATTCCTAAAAGTAGAAGAGATTTTATATTTACATGTTCAAACATTACAGAGGATATTAAATCCTTGACTTTAAGAAAAATACCAGGAACGCATAATAATGGATGTAGAATTAGTGATCATAGATACTTCAAGTTTGATATTAAATGGAATTGTTTAAAAAGAGGTTCTGGTTACTGGAAGTAGAATGTATCCTATCTACATGATGAAAATTATAAAAGTGGGATAAGAGATATTTTGAACTCTTTAGAAAACGGAGATCCTATATCGAAATGGGAAACTTTTAAACAAAAGGTAAAGGAATTTTCTATTAATTATGCTAAGAGAACACAATGTAAAATTAAACAACAAATAAATAAAATCAAGAAAGAAATTGAGCTAATGGAAATTTCACCAGAAATCCCTTTTAATCTAAATAGAAAACGATTTTTAGAAAGTGAATTAGATCAGATTTATGATAATAAAGCCAAGGCACACACATTCGGCCAAATATTTTACAGAAGGAGGAAAAAAATACTACTTTTTTCTTAAGTTTAGAAAAACAGCATCAATGTTATAATGTGATAAAAGAATTGCAAGCCGAGGATGGCAATATTGTAAATGATAATATTGGTATTTTAAATGAAATATTAGTGAGGCCCATCGCAAATGACTAAGTTCAAATTAATCAAAATGCGTTGTTTGCAATTTTCGCATCAATCATTTATCGGGAAATATTTTTTAAAAGTAAATCAAACTCATATCATTAGAATATTCATTTTGTTTTCTTCTTATTTCTCAAATTTCATCTCATTTGGAGAAGAAATAAAGAAATTAGGGCAATTTGAAAATAGCTAAAATCATTAAAATATCTAACGATACCGCGGCAGTACAGCGAGATGTTTATTTTGCCTTATAATTGACGGCGCGCTTAGAATCGATGAGCATATAAGCGGTATGTTCACTGGCGTTGCTCGGGGTCACGGTTGTATCAAATCCAGTGAAGTGAGGTTGTTCAGGTAGATACGTCCATTACCTGTAAACAGCTGATCGCCGAAGAGAAAACGATGTGCGATGCGGGCACACATAAGCTTTTTAAATATATAATTTTCAGTTTTTAATTTATTTCTACCGGCCCATAATATGCGATAAGTATGTTTCCCCCGATTCTTTCGATACCATTTTTATGAAAATATACCTAGAAATGACTACAAGCATTTGAAAATAAAAAGATAGCGTCTTCCTCTTTGCCAAAACAACGGTCCGCCATATTGTTTTCACGAGTCATTTGATTACATCGATATAGATAGTAAACAATCGTACATTATAAAGTTCTTATATAAGAGAACACATAACGAAAACAATATCTATAGAAGTAATTATGATTATCTTATTTGTGAAAAATTACCCCGTAACTATTATTTACAAAGTTTTATTTCTCAAAAAGAAAAAAGAGGAGTTACTGGCTCAGTTATGTGGCAGAAGTCACCATAGAGCTATACAATACATGAATATAAATAATATACTAGAACATATATCACATAACAAAAATATTTGATTGTAGTGCAATTACGATACCGACTTAGGACGGTCATTTAATTTGACAAAATCCAAACAAATGGTGTGGTTAACCGGTTTACGGGCCCACCTTCCCACTCACGGTAACAGCAGAACAATCAAAGGACGTACATTTAAAAATTTATAAATAATCCTCCATGTAAAGAACAAGGGTCAACAGGTATCGCATATTGAGAGGTCATAAAAATATAAACACGTAAGGTATTGTAAAATACATAATGGTATAAAAATATATGCAACATCAACATGATAAACCGTGCTCTGCCAGTCTGAAAGCGAGCTAAAACCCTAGATCTGTAGGAGTCCCGACTAACAGTCAGAGGGGACGAGGTTCAGGACCATGTCTCCTCTGAAAGAGGTTTGGACAAGGCCCGTCATATAGTCCCCACCGCCCTGTTAGTCAGCGTGCAACGTTCAAGTAAAAGTCTGCATAAGGCTGTAGAGGGGCCAAATACAAGACCTATAGTCTTTTTTATGATCTCAATATCATATTGTCTATTTATAAGACGTTTGATTATTTTATTACATGATAAAATAACGTTATTGGAGCCTTTTACTTTCCTTAGTTTATATACGAGATCACCGTAAAAATAAGGATGGGAAATTCCATTGGATACATACTGTTGAAAAGAAATATTTCCAAATTTAGATAGAAGTTCTGAATAAGATCTGAAGAATTTGCCGAATGTTTTTCTTAACTTGTGATATCTGTAACCCTGAGTTAAAAGTTTAGTAGTAATTTGTAAATTTCGTTTATGAAAGTCCAAAACATCGGTGCAGCCTCTGACAAATCGAACTAATTGAGATATATAGTTACCATATGATGGGAGTCGAGGAACATCGCCATCCAAGTAAGGGAAATTTACAATAGGAAATCCAAAATCCTCACGTTTATCATACATATTAGTATATCTTAGGTGGTTGATAATTTTGATATTTAAATCTAAAAATCAAAAGTTTCATTTCATCATTCATGATGTAATTTAAAGAACAGCGTGGGCGCGTGGGTTAATGCTTACCATGAACGATTTTTATATTCGAATTGATAAATGTTGGTATTTACATTAATTAAATATTTGACGATTTCATATAGTTTATTGTAATTTTGTAGCTCTATTAATACGATTTTACACGTGTTTCCTCTGACTCGGGGGCGACCTCCACTTATTGTCGTATAGAATTATGTACAGAAATACACATTTCAATGTAATAAATACCAAGACATATATTGTGCGATAAAATAAGACATCATTTCATCTTTTAGTTTACATTGACCCCACTGTTTATAACCTCAGACTTACATTTTAACTGCAGATAAGTCTAGACCTCTGCGAAAGGAAGGTGGGGGATAATTTATTCATATTTAATGAAGACATTTTTCGTTAAAGGAAAAATGACGAGACTAAGAGCCTCTTTTGATTCAAATGATTTCCTTTTAATCCTCTTTAACTAATTTCGGTATTTATATCAGTGGCGAATCCAGAATTTCCGAAATGGGAGAAGGGGGGGGGGGGGGAGAGGCGCACAAGTGAAAGTCCAATATAAACCAAAATACTCTGCCAATTTAGGGGCGAAATCTGAAGATTTACTCATAATTGTGGCAAAAAGGGGGAGCAACTCCTATAAATCCGCCACTGTAGATATTAAAATGAGAGAACAAGTATATAACAATGAGAGAACAAGTTATGTTAATGTACTACGAAACGCCAATCGTCACGTGACCTAAGATTCACGGAAAAAAGGAAATAAAGGTTTTAAATTTGTATTTTTGTATTTAGATAACTGTGTATTGAAGCTATACTGTGATAAATTAAAAGGTATATGATATTTTTCACATTTTTTTAAAAGAGTTATCCGCCCCTGATTTAGGTAAAAATGTTTTTGCTTCTACAGAGCTTATGTTTTGTCATACAATCTAAATTCCTTCAAATATCCTTATAAGTAACCATTTTAGATAAGTTTTCACATTATTATGAATCCTTGTATAAGTTTTTAGAAAAATGACCTTGGACATTTGGACTTTGTCATTTTCGTCAAAGTAAAAAAGCATTCTTCGTCAAATTTAAGAGATTATATTTGAAATGATAAGACTTACAACCAATGTTTTTACCTTTTTTCGTAATATCTGTAGCACATAAAGTAGATTAATATAAATAAATCACAACTTTTATGCATAACTGATTAAGTTATACACTCATAAAACTGCGAGGTTGTGCATTTTCATTTGCTTGAAAAAGGTGTGAAAATGCAATATTGTCCGTTTTCAAATCCTCATATCTTGTAAAGTACTCGAGATAAACCGGTGAAGTTTGTTGACTATAAAACATGCTTTGTAACTTACTAATTCTTTGGTATATTGTGATACAAATAAATTATTTATAGGTATCTAAAATGTGTATCGCATGTATTTTTAAGTAATGAGTTTGGGCCTCCCTAGAAATGTGTCATTTTTATGAAAATTTATATACAAGTAAATACATAGATTGTAAATTGATTGATGGCTATCTTGCAAGTGTAGATGTTCCTTCTTAAATGAAAATCAGAAAACACATTGTGAAGAAATTCCATGTATGAAAGAATGTAAAGACGCTGTGTTTGATATGAAGAAAAACAAATCACTGGGCTCTGATGGTTTGCCATGGGAATTCTATCAATGTTTTTGGTCATGCATAGAAAAATGTTCTATGATGTAATCTTGAGTATTTTTGATAAACAAGAAATGAGTTTTTCACAACGTTTAGCAATTATTACTTTGCTATTCAAAAAAAGGACATAAAACCAATTTGAAAAATTATAGACCCCTGAGTCTAACTAAAACTGATTATAAAATCATAGCTTTTATTTTTGCAAAAAGATTACAAAAAATTATTGATAATCTTATAGGCAAAGAACAATCAGCCTATATAAAATGTCGTTATATCGGTGAAAACGCTAGACTAGTTTTAGATGTTTTTGATTACTGTAATGATATGTGTGAAGATGGTTTCTTACTTTTTATAGATTTTGAAAAAGTCGAATGGAATTTTCTGTTTAATGTATTACAAAGGTTCAATTTTGGTAGTAATTTTATAAAATGGATTAAGATATTGTATAAAAATCCTATTTTTAAACTTAAGAATAATGGTTGATTTTCTAAATCAACTAAAATGTCAAGAGGCATACGACAGGGATGTCCAATTTCAGCGATTTTATTCTTATTTGTAGCTGAAGTACTACCTTAAAAAAAAATAATAATCATATTCAAGGAATATCTTTCCCAAATATAGATTTAGACATAAAAAATATACAACACGCAGATGACTTAACCTTAGTGCTCAAAGACGAAAATTCGCTAAATAACGCCATTGAAACTATTAATCAATTCTGTTGCCATGCAGGTTCAAAAATCAATTTAAATAAAACGCAATGCATTTTACTGGGAAATTTAAAGGATAAATATGAAAACCTGTTTGGAATAAATGTAACTAAAATATCAGTTAAATGCCTTGGGATTTCTATCGGTCACGAAAAAGAGGAATGCTACAATCAGAATTGGATGAAAATTTATAATGAAATGGAAAAACTCTTTGAATATTGGAAAAAAAGAAAACTTACTATTTTTGGTAAAACATGTATTGTTAATACTTTAGCAATTTCTAGATTTATTCATGTTGCTTCTGTGTTACCTATTCCTGGTAATGACATTATAAGAAAAATACAAAGTTGCATATTTAACTTCATATGGAATAAAAGACAGAATTAAAAGAAATGCTTTAATTGGAAAAATTGAAGATGGGGGCACTGGGATAATAGATATTGAAACTAAACTGAAAGCAATTAAAGCGTCTTGGATTCAAAGAATTGTTAATAAAAAAAAGTTTATTATATCATTTTCTGAGTAACCTTTGAGTACATGAAAATATAACTATTGAATTTGTATTGAGAACATCTGAGAGAAAACTACAAGATTTCGAAGTTATACATAAAATGCCTTCATTCTACCAACAGATTTTTCTCAGTTTTAATGAATGCAAAAAGGTTATGCAAATAGAAAACTTCTCAAATGGTAATTTTGTAACTCAGCCTATATGGAATAATGAATTATTTAGAAACAAATGTAAAACAGTATGTTTTTCGAGCTGGATAAAAAGTAATATATTGTATGTCAAATTTTGCTGGATGATAATGGTGTTTTTAAAACCCAAGATAACTTTTTCACAGATTTTGGTAAATATGTGAATATAAAATCTTAAAAAGTATCTTTAAAAATATTCTTAAACGTTTTGATCTGTCTAACTGCAAGTATACAAATATACACAAAGTATACTCTTTCAGTTTTAAATTAGGTTTCGAGCAAATCAAAATTTAAAAAATGTAAATATTTCTATGACAATCTACTATTGCTAAAATTTCAGAGGCCTTGCTATCAGTCATATATACCGCGAGAATTCAATATAAATAAAAACTCCTGGCATAAAATATAAAAAAGTAAAATTATGTCAATGTTCGATAAAGAAATATCTGAATTTAATTACAAGCTTTTAAACAACATTCTCTGTAATAATTCCTTTTTATACAAATGTAAAATTAAAATAAATGATAAATGCAATACTTGTGAAAATGAAAAAAGAGAATACTAAACATCTATTATTTGATTGTCAAAATGTTACAACAATCTGGGGGAATATTTTGTTAAAACAGAAATACAATGGAGACATGTAATGGTAGGATTCTATTTTGAGGAGAACGAAAAGATAAAATCCTTTAACAACTTGATTTTATTAATTGCTTTTAAGATATATAGATATAAAATGTACTGCAGATTTCATAATGCTTTAAGGACTAATTAAAAAAAAATTGTTAATTAATTAAAAAAATGTTTTTGCTTTTAAATATCACATCAAATACTAGTGATATGCAAGCATATGTAGGTGTCATCAAAAGCATATTATCTACTCTGTGAGTTGTTCTTCACAGTACCATCTATTTACTGTAGTTATCCACATATAATATTCTTGTTTTGTCGTTGTGCTATATTTGTCTAATGTATCGTGTCTGTAAATGTTGTTGTGTTATTATAAATAAATATTGAAAAAAAACCCACTAAAACAGAATATGTACAACAAACATTTACAAAGAGGGGGCGGGGAGAGTATTAGACTTTTTAAGGATAGAATCGGCAGGAATTTGACATTTTTGGTCCGAAGCCCACCAAATATGTTACTCTGATGCATTGGTTGCATTTTATATTTTCTTGTTGTGAAGAAAAGGTTAGAAAAGATAATACTCATCAAAATATTGCAATGAACTATATCAACATATATATATATATATTGATATATATATATATCAATATATATATATATATTTATATATATATATATTTATATATATATAAATATATATATATATAAATATATATATATATATATATATATATATATATATATATATATATATATATATATATATATATATATATATATATATATATATATATATATGTATATTTATATTTATATATGCAAGTGAAGATAAGTGTTTTGAATGTTTTATTATTATTGTTGCTGTAATTATATATATATATATATATATTGTTTGTTGACCCTTGTTCTTTACATGAAGGATTATTTATAAATTTTCAGATGTACGTCCTTTGATTGTTTTGCTGTTACGGTGAGTGGGAAGGTGGGGCCGGAAACCGGTTAACCACACCATTTGTTTGACTTTTGTCGAATTAAATGACCGTCCTAAGTCGGTATCATAATTGCACTACAATCAAATATTTTTGTAATGTGTTGTCTGTACTAGTATATTATTGATATTCATGCATTGTGTAGCTTCATGGTGACTTCTGCCACATGACTGAGCCAGTAACTCCTCTTCTTTCTTCTTCTTCTTCTTCTTCTTCTTATTATTATTATTATTATTATTATTATTATTATTATTATTATGTTTATTATTATTATTATTATTATTATTATTATTATTATTATTATTATTATTATTATTATTATTATTATTATTATTATTATTATCATTATTATTATACGTTTGCAGGAACTCTACATATTTTTAAGAAAACAAATATATCCCGAACAACTAATTAGGAACGGGATTGAACGTGCAAAGACAATCCCGATAGAAGAACTACTGGGATCTAGTAGAACAATTTCAGAAGATACCTCTATCATTCCTTTTTTATAACACATAACCCCTGTAACACAATTATCGTTCAAATAGCCAGGTCAAATTTACCTATACTATCACAATGTGAATCATTAAAACCATTAAGAATGAAAATACCATCATACAATGTAGGCGGCAACCAAAGAATCTCAAACGATTATTTACTAAAACAAAATTCGATTCACTGGATTGATTGATTGATTGATTTTTGTTTTACGTCACACCACGAATATTTCACGTATATGGTGACGGCATCTGCCTGATGCGGGGCATACAAATTTTGACCTTTGCAACGGACCCACCCGAAGCAGTGAGGGATCTTTAACGTGCCATGTATACCACGACACGGGGCCTCGGTTTTTACTGTCTCATCCGAAAGACATGACACCGGCATGCCCAGAGCGGGACTCGAACCCCGGCCTCCCGATCAGGAGTCCGACGCGATACCACTAGGCCACGCCGGCTTCTGGATTCACTGGAAAATGATCAAATTTTCAGTGTACAAAAATGCAATGACAAACGCTGGGAACTTGTTCATATATCCATACCGGACAATCAATATCCACTACAACTGGCTGCCCAATTACACTAATGGAAATATGGATTACAAATCATCAAACTTGATTTATTTTATAAAGTGCAAATATTGCGAGGAAATATACATAGGACAAAGAGGAGATCGGATAATTGACCGCATGCGTGTCCACCGCAAACACATCAACAAAATCCGTTGAGCGCACATCTTGATTCTTGCGCCAGTGGTGTTTTTAAAACGTTTCCCCTTTATAAAATAAAAACTAATAATAATAACTGAAGAAAAGTTAAAGAAAGAACTTTTACATTAAAATCCAAACCATCAATAAATGGACAGCTACAATGTATAATTCTGAAATTGAATTTATATTTATATTCATTATGCTAAATTTTTATACATTTTCATATGCTATAGGTTAACTCCCCTTTAATTGTAGTTGTGACGTCACAAGTCGTAATGTTATTAGCAACTATTGTTTATTTTAGTTTATCACCTGAAGATCAGACATCAGACATGAAAACGCTAGTGGTAAAAATGCAAAATCCTTTTTTGTTGGATTTTTTTTTTTTTGTTGTTGTTGAAATGATATATATATATATATATATATAAATATATATATATATATATATATATATATATATATATATATATATATATATATATATATATATATATATATATATATATATATATATATATATATATATAAACAATAAGAATAATAATAATGATAAAATTCAGCAGAGTTGTATTCACTTGCACCGTAATTAGACTTTTTAAACGCTAGCCACTTCTCTCATTCCCCCCTGTCTGCTCCTTACATTCCCTATCAAGATATAGAACAAATTGATTCAAAGTATTTGTATCATTTCATTTTAAAACGACAGTCATAAGGTAGGGCAAGATCCCTTTTCTTCTGTATTAATTCAATGGAAAGGGAAATACATCTGACTTAGGTGTAGGGTAGAAGTCACCAATTAAATGCACAATAAAACTTGGTAACAGAAGACATCTGATAAAGCTGTATGACACAAATCACCAAGGACCTGCACACAAAAATGACAACAGCAGAATATACAAGGAACGACATTACAAAATATTAGATTGTGCTGCGGTTACGATACCGACTTAGGGCGGTCAGTTGAAGTAATAAACGTCACTCAATCGGTGTGGTTGACCGCTTTACGGGCGCCCATCTTCCTAGTCACTTCAAAAGCAGCACAATTAAAGGACACACATTTAAAAATTTATAAATAATCCTCCATATAGAGAACAAGGATCAACAGGTTTCTCAAGAAGAGAGGTCATAAAAATTTATTACACACGAAAAAAATTATAGAACAATATGTTGTTATCAAAATATGCAAGGAGAAATCAACATCAGTAAACCGTGCTCTGCCCGTATGTAATCGAACTCAGATGCCTTATTAATAGAAGTCCCGAGTAACAGTGAGATGGGACATAGAAACATTAACATAAGGTAATTGTGCTCTACTAGTCTGAATCTCAGTCTCTTGATCTGCAGGAATCCCGATTAACAGTCAGAGGAGACGACGTTTGAGACCATGCTATCAATTATGAAAACTTAAAATATCACCTTCTCATTCTGTCTTGTCTTAAAATCAAGGGATATCTGTTTCCACTGCTTATGCTGATTACCAGCTTTCCTGATGATTTCTGTCTTGGAAAATGGCCCCTTCAACCAAACTGCTAATTTGCCACCGGCCACATTGTGCCCAAACATACAAAGCGCAAATCGCAAACAGAAAGTCGTATCTGAAAAGTTTTGCCACATTAAATTAGGCATGTGTTAAGTCTACAATAACAGACCGATTAACACTCTTGTTTCTTTTAATTCTATTAACATTTTTGTCAAGAAGTACGAGATACAAGATCGAGAGAACACAATATACATATAATGTTTATAGGAAATCTGTATCTGCATTGTGTTGGTAAAAAGATCCGATTAATTCTCCGATTACCCGTCCTACCTCCTACCGTCGGTACCGTGGTTACAATGAATTCAAATATATTTCAGACGTCTTAAATATTTTTGTCTCTGTCATTTCGAATTTCTTTTATATTATCCGGGTAAATTTTATAATTTTGTCCAGTCGTTCATGTTCAATTTTTCGGACATAAGAAATGTATGGAGTGACTTCATCTATGCATTACACAAATAACCCATATTGGCTATACAGCTGCTGGTAAACAGTCATTATCGGTGCTTCTATAGATACTTCGTGACTCTTTCTTTAAGGTCATTCCTATTACTTCCGAATTTATAAGTTTTACACTAGGAATTTACTCAATTCGCCGATTTCAGTGGTCTAACATTCTGGGCACGAGACAGTTGATTACATTCACATCACATTCCCTTTAATGAGCCCTTTAATGATGAATATAAATGGATACAACTAATAATTCCATACACCATATGCGAATTTTACATCTTATTTCTCTTGGGTGACTCGCAAGGGCAATGCTTTGGAAAGGAGATAAATGAAGAGTATACTAATGACCCACTCACCTAAATGTACTGCACAAAGAGCAGATATATACTTTAGATGATACTCATATATTTATACATTATTAGAATTTCATTCATTCGGCTATGGGCATCACTGAAGAGACATAAGTTGTCGAAATGCGCACATGATGCACGAAATTATAAAATTATATATGTTCTAATATTTATAATTCTTAGTTTTAGAGTAAATTACAAACTTGTGTCGTAGTAGATTTGAAGTTAATATTTCCGGTCACAACAGATGGACCAAATGTTCTTTTTTTTCAAATTACTATATTTCCGTGGTGACTTTTGTCATACGACTGAGTCAGATGCTTTGATCTTTTCATTGGCGGATGACCTTATTTTATACGTCATCATATCATTCCTATATAGAAGTGTATTGGACTTATTTAACCTTGACCATTATTATTTGCCAGATTGAATGCCTGATGTCTCTTTATACGCTTATTCTTGTTTGATCTACATGCATGTGGCCGCTTTTGCTATTGAGTTGAACCTTTTTATCTTTATCGCGTGACAGGAGTGTTATTTGAAGAATCACTCAAAAGATTTACTATATGAATACCCACGACTCATGACATACTTACTATTAGGTAACATTGTGCTCTCAAGCTTGAATGATGTGTTTTCACGAACCCCACTTGCGTCCATGTATATGTAATTACCATCATATAAAGTCTGTGGTCCGGTATCTCCTATTTTGATGTTCTGGAATATATTTTTCATGTTTGTATTGCGTATAACTTACAAATCGTGTTTGAATGAATATATACTTTCAGCTCCTACATAAGAATTCCATCAATTCGACTAATTGTTTGGGTTTTTTTTTTCTCTCTCTCTCTTTTTGATTAAGTTATTCAAAGATAGTCAAAAATGACAAACATGAATGCATATCACCTGATGAATTGATTCAAAATCAATTGTTGCCTAAATGAAAATCCTTCAGATACGGAAAACAAATCGTAATGTGTTATATACTCACTTGTGTGATAGACCACTTGTATCGATCTTTACTTTTGTCTGTAAGATTACAATCCTCATCCTCATCGAATGTACATCTCCAAAGTAAATCTGGACAATATGTATTTTGTATACAATATCATAAAAAGGTATGATTAAACGTATTAACTATAAATCCAAAGTCTTAAATCAAATGTAACATTTAATGTGGACTTATACTGTTATTTTCTCTAATTCATAAGACTTTGACAGTTAAGGTAAAGGAGAAAACAGAAGATATCGGACAAAGCCGTAATACAAAAATCACTAAGAACCTGCACACAAAAATATGATAATAGCAAAATATACACAGAAATATAAGTGAAACCATGGATCATTAAAACATGAAACATGAAACACATGTAATACACGAAACCATGGATCATCAAAACATGAAACACATGTAATACATGAAACCATGAATCATCAAAACATGTGGATTAAGTCCAAAAGGAACAATAAGCAACGTCTGTCTTCTAGCGGTGATGGCAGTTTATTTCGTTATTAAGGAAAATTATTATAATCATCACTTAAAAGATAAGATAATACAGAAGAAATCCGGAAGAATAAATTAAAACTATAAAAGTCTTCGAAGAAACTGCACGTGCTAAGTTATACAATAGGTAATGTAGTTATTGCCACTGTTAAATCGTAAAGGAAAAATTATAAGTGTAATAATATTATCATGCGGAATGAAATCAGACACATGGGAAGGTGAATGTATTCGAAAGTGTTCTAATGATTGTAATAATGGACCTTTATCCAGTAATAAAGCAATTACATGTATACGCTTTGACATAAAATATATAAAACACGCCATTGTACAAACTTTACATGTAGAGATGCTGTATACCACACATGAAGTAATAAAGGCTTTCTGTTCTTGAAAAGTGCATTTTAAAAATTTTAATACAAGCATAAAAGAGAAAACTGAAGACATCTGACAAAGCTGTATGACATAAATCATGCACCCAAAAATAGTAAAAACTGATTGTCCAGGATATTTCCTTCAACAAACTTAATACTAAAGGTAATAAAAATGATATATTACAAAAATAAAGTGATTACGATTTGTGGTTATATTCTGACCAATGAATTTTCAAAGGCAACACTTATTATTGGTAGCGATTACTATAATCATTGTGGAAACCTGAAGACTTACTGGGGATAATAATGGGGAAATATACACGGTGATATTGCAGGCCACATAGAACTATTTCACGGTTCAGCTAACGAGGAACTTATAGTAGTTTCCAGCTCCCTCTTAGGAAAAAGAGATTGGAAACAGTTTTGGGTCTACATATCTTAAACGGAATTCAGAACCAGTTCTCCATCGCTTTATCCCAGTTCTACGTCCTATATAAGGCTGTAACTGCTTTGTTTCGTGTGAAATACATGGTACAATGAACCACATTCCAGTTCCGTTTAAGGAAATCGAAAATCGAGGAAGTTCCAAGTTCCACTTAGATGTATTGAGTCCAGTTCCGTGAAAGAGAATCAAAGCTAGAATCTAGTACCCATAAGATATTTTGCAATTATTCGCTCAGTTTAAGGAAACCCCGACTAGATACCAGTTTCGTTAAGGAGGAACATGCTCGTAGCTATTGAACCAAACGTTTTCTTTCGCTTTTTTGAAAACATGTGACAAAACATTGTCTTTCGGATATGTATGTGAAACAAAAAAACAAAAAAAAAAATATAACAAAAGGTAATGAACATCACTTAAAAATATTGGTTAAAAATAAAAGCAAAAAAGCTGACAACTACACCAACACATTTTATAAATTATTAGATTTTCAAGGTGGTCTGACTGTTCTTTAGAATGCAACACTTACACAGAGATAGTGGGACAAACGCCATTACAAAAATAGGTCAGTGCTTTATGTGTATCTTACAATATCTGGAAAGTTAAAAGAAACTTTATATAAACATACATGTGCATGTACATGCAGCTCAAGAATTTTCTAATTAATAGAAATAAATGCAACACCCATATATTCTTAAACACATTTAGGAAGCATTTAATTTAATAAGAGTCATGTATGAAATCGATAGCTAAAAGTTGTCGCCTTCTTATTAGTAAGGAAAAGCGATGAATAGGACTGTAGGGGCCGAGTAGGGTTTACCTCGGTCTTTCCTACACTAAAGGCATAGGGTTTGTTCCGTGGGCTTGTCCAGCGCATGCATGCGACAATCTGTTCCGTGATGTCAAAGGAACGGGTTTTGACAGGAAGCAGTAATAATATAATGGAAGACATTATGGGTATTTTGCAAACTTTTTCATTAGATGATGATTCTAACAGTCTGAAGACGACTTAACCCTATTACTTTTACAAGTTGCCGTCGTTATTGCAGTAAAATTTTTCGTTAAAAAGGTTGCTATTTGTGGCCCCAAAATGACTGATGCATTACGGGTCATGCAAAGGGATTGGATCCAAAGTTATCCAGCTTGGAAAAATCCTCTCCTGTTACATTTGATGAAATCAAAAACTTCATGCATGTAAACATTCCTGAAAGTTCCATTATACCCCCGCAACAAAGTTGTAGGGGTATATTGGAATCAGGTCCGTCTGTTTGTTCGCACGTCCGTCCGTCTGTAGACACAATGGTGTACGCGCTCTATGGTGTTATCCTTTTCACCTAGAGACAAGATACCACATATACAGACACCAGATGGGATGCATATGATCCCTATCGATGTTGGGGTCAAACCGTCAAAGGTCAAGTGTACTGAATAAATGGTTTCCGGGCTCTCATGGGTTTCCCTTTTCACTATAATGGACATATAGACTACCCATGGCACGAAGATTATCCCTTTCGACATGATTTCCTGGCTTTTACGTGTATTTTTTCTCCAGAGTTACCATATCACTCTCCCCGGGCACCTGATCTCACTCCATCACAGGGGTTCACATATGCTCTTCAAGTAGACATATTTTGTTATTTTCCATTTTTTTTCATTTTCACTGATTTTGTATGTCCTATGGTTTCATGATTTTTGGACTTGTGGTTTGGATTTATCCATCATCTTTACACACATATGGACTCCCCATGGGATGAGGGTGATCCACACCCCAGGTGGCGAGCGTGATCTCTGGACATAGATACAAGTGAATGGTTTCTACGCTCTCGCACGTTTCACTATTTCATTTTTTTTTCAAATCCCCGTACAACCATTCCCCGTACACAGCACATACATCTCTCAAAGAAAGCAACTGTACAAGTTCATTTTACCCACAATTTCCCCTTATCAACTGAGATCTTTTCATGCCCTTGATCTGATCTCCATTAAGGTCTAGCCCATATTCAAAGAATCATACTGTCGGCGAAGGTATTTGAGACTGCGTATTGCGACAATTCTTGTTGCATACAGATAAGAAATGAATCACATTCCTGCTACCAAGAACCATGATCGAAAACAACCAGCACATGAAAAAACAAAAACAAACAAAAGAAAACAACAGAACAAACAAACAAACAAAACAACGACAACACCCCCAAAAATCATCCAAGAAGATAAGCTATTCATATTTATAGAATACATTTACTGTTTTAGCCAAAAAGACAAGACTTAGAGCCTACTTTGATTGAAATGATTTGGTTTTAATCCTCTTTGATTAAGTTTGGTATTATTATCAGTGGCGAATCCAGAATTTCCGAAATTTGGGAAAGGGGGCACATGTGAAAGTCCAATATAAGCCAAAATACTCTGCCAATTTAGGTGCGAAATACGAAGATTTACTCATACTTGTGGCAAAAAAAAGAGGGGGGGGGGGCGACCCCTATAAATCCGCCAGTGTATATATTATGATGAGAGAACAAGTTATGTGAAGGTATTACGAAACGCCAATCGCGTGACCTAAGATTCATGAAAAAATAAAGGTTTTTAATACGTAATTTTTACTTAAAAAGTTATGTATCGAAGAATTTGTAGAAAATAATTCTAATTTTAATATTCTGCCGATATACCTGTACTTGGCACTCGAAAACGTATGTTTTCAATACAGCTCGCATGAAAACACGTCATGTACAATCAGATGGTCAGTCCCAAGACGAATTCTATAATATCTTTAATAGTTGACTTCCTAATCAAATTGCAACATTTTCAATATATCGAGAGTATTTAAGAAATAAATCCTATATTGATTTTGGTTGATTGAGGTATCGACCTAAAATTTGGACGACAAACTGCATCAATGCGCGAAGCGCGAAGTTATGGCTGGCGGGGCATTGTCAGAGGGAAAGCATGTATTTTCAATGTTTTCTTAATTCAATGTCAGGTCAAAGATACTGGTCAAAAGTTAAACATATGGAAGCTCTGGTCATAAAGAATCTACATGTAAAATCTGTCGGCCTTCCAATTCTTTTTAAGTCTGCAGTTCGAAGCGCACTTCTGTCATACACACCTCTGACGTAATTAGATTTCTTATGAACACAAACCATGTCTTTTCATTTCATAAAAGAAAACAATTTTCCATATAAAACCTTTGAAATGATATGAAAGTAGTCTATATATATAAAAAAAAAATAAATATTCATAACTCCTCCGTTATGTTGCATAAGAGTGCAAACAACCAGCGTATGAAAGGAAAGTGCTTAATGATAAAGATATGAGTGGAACGCCAGGTGTTCGACATCCAAAATAATATTACTATAACAAGAGACTCTTAGGTAAATGACTTAAAGAAAGGCACCTAACCTGGCGTTAATTGATAAATTACTCAGACCACACGTTAACTTTCCCTTTCTCCATTAATTCATGAAGCCATTTTAAATAGTGATAAACGATATGTCTCTTCAGGATATAAGGAAGACATATAGAGATATCAGTATTCTTATCAAAACCAAAAGGTAACAACCCCCGTGAAATACAATATGACAACAATTTATTTATAAATCGTTAATCATACTTAAAAAACAAGAAAGCAAATATTAATTACCTACATACCATCTAAACATAAAGTTACACTAATTCATTGTCCATATAATTCTGTGATGCAGTCATTTACTATTATAATAACAGCGGATCAATGATTTCAAGCATCAAATCATATGTTCATTACTTTATTGACTTATCCGAGATTTAATCTTATATCGAAAATATCGAAAACGGAGCAATGTACATGTATAATAAAATGACTATCACAGTCTGAAGAGAAGATCCAATGTTGAACAATATGACGGAAAACCTTGTTTACATCCGGTAACGTAGAAGAACAAGGTATGCCAGTAATTTGCTAAGCGCTAAGAAGGAGTTTCCAGTATCTGAATGTAGTCTATGTCTCTGCTTAAACTGAACAACTAAAGTTATATTTCTTTTAAACCGAACATGCATTGAAGTTCTGTTGATTCGACACTCTTGAATAGCTGTGTTTGTATATTATATACTAGAAATAAAACAAAGTCATTGAAGCCGATTTTTGATTCATTCTCTTGATTTTTCCCATGGTGTCCCATTATATAGTGCGGATAACTTGAAATGGTCTTTTCAGAAAACTGGGTAAGAATTAATTCTTTTTATGTACGTGTTAACTCCAAACTGCAATCAATGAAATATCAGTGTACGACAAAATCATGGGAGCCAAAACGGATTTGTTAAGTATTGAATCCAATTATAAAATGTAAAATAGGGAAGTAACATTTCTCATGTGACATCATTCATATTACACTGCACTGCGTTTATAAATGTAGATAATGCAAGTTTATAACCTTCAGAGTACACATTTACGAGACAGTAACATCAATAAACGTTTAGATATGAAAATTTAAGAAACAATTACCAGACTGAAGATTTAAGTTTCCAACCCATATAGATGTATTGCTGTAGTCGTGTGATTTTATACATTGCTCCATCTCTGTGTAGTTCTTTGTGACGTTTACAATGGTCTTCCCGTGTTCCTCGCACAATGCCATTGCTGTCGACACATTAATAATATCCGGGGACTCCATTATGACATAATGTGATGCACAAAGATCTACAATATTATACGGTTTGAACTTTAATTTATAAAGACTGACTGGTATTCATTTACTTAAGTTATTTAATATTACGTATGTGCTGATATATAATGGATCTTTCAATGTGCACGACCATTGTAAATAAAACTCATGTATATTGATAAACTCGTGCGCGTTTGTATCTGTCCTTGGAACTATGGAAAAAAAATAATGGTGAATTTAGTTTGAATTTTTTCCAAACTACATGCTAATGATGGATAGACGAAAGAAATCAAATATTGGCAAACAATGTTATACCACCGGGTTGAGGTAACAGATTTAAATAAACTTCACATGTACAGGACAATCTTCTTCCACTTTTCAAGACAAGAGGCCCATTTGGGCCCATATAGCTCAACTGAACACAATTTGCTTATTCAACTGGAAACATTTGCAGATAAATATATTTCGGATTCTTACACTGAAAACTGAGTGTAAATTTGAATCATTTTGAATCCTGTTCAAATTAAGAATGAACCGAGAGCAATAATTCCGCTTCGTATCTGGATATATTTTTAACTTTCGACAGTAATGGTCATTTGGACACCTCTCTGTATGACAAACGTGACGATTTTAACTTCCAAATAACTAACTTTCCGTTTCTTTGCAGCAATATCCCGTCCTCACCTGCCTATGGAGTTTTTATATCTCAACTTATAAGGTACGCAAGAGCCTGTTCTCTATACAACTGTCTTATTCCAAGGGCCAAACAACTGGCCACTAAGTTGCTCCTGCAGGGATATGTTAAAGAACGTCTGAAATCGTCACTGAGGATTGATTGATTGATTGATTGATTGATTTTTGTTTTACGTCACACCACGAATATTTCACGTATATGGTGACGGCATCTGCCTGATGCGGGGCATACAAATTTTGACCTTTGCAACGGACCCACCCGAAGCAGTGAGGGATCTTTAACGTGCCATGCATACCACGACACGGGGCCTCGGTTTTTACTGTCTTATCCGAAAGACAGGACACCGGCATGACCAGAGCGGGACTCGAACCCCGGCCTCCCGATCAGGAGTCCGACGCGATACCACTAGGCCACGCCGGCTTCGTCACTGAGGAAGTTCTACGGTGGCTATGGGGATCTTGTACGAAAATATGATGTGCCTCTTTCTAGAATGATTGATAATATTCTGGAATGCGACTAAATGACCTGTTCAGTAAACACCAAATATGACTTTGTATACCAGTTTTGTACGTTCGTATGTACAATTAGGGAACCAAAACTCTTGATTTTGACATGTTTCTTAAGAACTGATGTGACCGGTGATGCATGCAAACAGGAGACGCTTACTCTCCCCGGGCACCTGGTCTCACCTCGAAATTTTTTCAGTACTTCGGGGTTCACAACAGTTTCTTTTTGAAACTTACACGATTTTGTATCTGTCCTTGGACTTTGAGAATGATTAACGATTTGGTACTTCTTCGATAGTGACTTTTTTATCGTTTTTCTCTTTCAATTGTCGCAGTTGTTTTATTGTACAAGACATTTTAAATACGTCCCGGAAAATACAAATGTCCATAAAATTGTACTGATGATGTCATTTAAAATGTTAATTTGTTCATTTTATAATTTTACGCAATCCGCAAAATATGTATCATATGTCATTCTCTTAACGGTATGCCAATTCTGTTGTCGACTTTCAGTATAGGTACTTGAACTTTAACATCTACATATAGGAAGAGAAAACTGAAGACATCTGACAAGGCTAAACTTTCAACATTGAACCCCGACCCTGGTCCTAATTCAACCTTAAATCATGACTCAGGGTATATTTTCCACGTTAAATTATGACCCAAGGTCAATATTCAACTTTAAGTTATGACCCGAGTTATATCTTAGTTAGCATTCTTCGCAAGATTTGAACTCTTATCTAACTTGTCTTTGATCGAATATATGCGTCTTTATTTCTGCGGGTTACAATACATAATGACCTCTTAAACAGGGCGGGTAAGTAGGGTTATGGTTCCACGTTGAATTGTGACCCGGGTCACGTTTCAATTTTAAATTATTACCCAGTGTCATATTTCCACATTGAATTATGACCTGTCTGCGGATTTTTTATCCCTGGAATTTTGGTTCAAATTGATGTCAAAATTCAACAGAGTGACCAAACTTCAACGGCCAAGACAGGTTATAATTCAACGACAAATCCATTGAATATGGATCTAGGGTCAAATTTCAATGGGTGGGTCCAAATTCTATCTTACACCGGCAACAAATATTTGATCACGCTGCATTCACGGTGCCAACGCAATTGCTATGGTTATCTGGTGAAATAATCCAAATATTAAGACAACAAGACAAAAAGGTAAGTTTTATTTAACATTGTCGCTACCTCCATCCCCTGCGAAGCAAAATGTGTGTGATGTCGTATATTGCATCTTTACGATAAATATG
The DNA here is from genome assembly GCA_035048485.1 of Pteria penguin. NCBI lineage: Eukaryota > Metazoa > Mollusca > Bivalvia > Pterioida > Pteriidae > Pteria > Pteria penguin. The sequence continues at coordinate 10,442,413 of CM068586.1, read as the reverse complement.
TGTAAATGACTCCTGGGTTTGCGGGGGGAAACGTACATTCTTGATCCATTACCTGAACTTACTTATGCATATATATATATATATATATATATATATATATATATATATATATATATATTATATATATATATATATATATATATATATATATATATATATATATATATATATATATATATATATATATATATATATATATATATATATATATATATATATATATATATATATATAATTTGTTTTACTATCTAAATCTATGCTTTTACTTCAAATAAGATTTCAAAACTATTAAAGCAAAAATAAGGAGTCATGGTCATTCAAAGAAGACATGATCTTACCTAGTTCTAACATTGCGTAAAAAGCTATTCCAAACACATTCATACGCATTATTTGTGGTTTAGGACACATTCTGAATTACAGCTAAATGAATATACATTGATTGTAAATTTTAAGATCACGGATGTAATATTGAAGTGTTGGAGTATTTCCTCATTATGGTGGTGACATATACAAGCACTTGAAATATTTTTGATTATTTTTTAAAAATATACTTATCATTTAAAAACAAAGAAAAACAATCATGAACACACAAAGATAAATAAATAAACAATAAGAGACAAACATATAAAAAAGACAATACACACGACAAGACAAATTTCATTCATTCTCTCATGATGGAGAAATAGATTATGACAGTATATCTTTGACTGAAATATCAACTAATATTAAGGTATTATATATTTAAACAATGTAATTTAATTGTGTATAAGCTACAAGGAATTGTATTGTAAATTTCAAGGAATGCACGATGTATATTTACGCATGCATGCACTGACATATACATTTAGTATATAAAACTAGGAAAATCAAATTCGAATTAGATTAGTATTATTTCTTCCCTTCAATTTTCTTCTTCTTCTTCTTCATCCAAGTTTTGTCCAGGCCTTGACCTACATTTACAATCTCGAGGTCAAATTAGAAAAAAAAACATTGTCCAGGCCTTAACTTAAATACCCTTTGAGGTAAGAACTGGAAACTTGGAACATAGAAAGGTGATAGTGAGGCAAAGTACACGGCATTAAAAGTTTTGACCTTGACCTACATTTACAATCTCAAGGTCAAATTTAAACACAAATTGACCAGGCCGTAACTTGAATACCCTTTGAAGTAAAAACTTGGAACATACAAAAATGACAGTGAGGCAAGGTGCACGGCATAAAAATGTTTGATCTTGACCTACATTTACAATCTCAAGGTCAAATTTAAACACAAATTGACCAGGCCGTAACTTGAATACCCTTTGAAGTAAAAACTTGGAACATAGAAAAATGACAGTGAGAAAAGGTGCACGGCATAAAAATGTTTGATCTTGACCTACATTTACAATCTCAAGGTTAAATTAAAGGCCGTAACTTGAATACCCTTTGAGGTAAGAAATTGAAACTTGGAAAATAGAAAGGTGACAGTGAGGCAAGTTGCACGGCATAATAATTTTTTACCTTGACTTGCATTTACAATCTCAAGCTCAAAATTAAAAAAAATGTCCAGGCCGTAACTTGAATACCCTTTGAGTTAAGAACTTGGAACATAGAGAGGTGACAGTGAAGGAAGGTACACGGCATAAAGGTTTTTGACCTAGATCTACATTTACATTCTCAGGGTAATGTACCATTGTTTTTTACGTCACTTTCTCGGGAATATGTTTTATTTCCTCCCTAAATATTAGAACCACAGTTAATGGCGGTATCTCCCATACATTTTATCATACCTAAGTGTATTGTGTAAGGTATTTCAATATTTGTATAGAAATGATATTAATCAAATCTTGATGAAAGAGTACTTCACTATTTTGATTTAAGTTTCATAGATACGATGCTAACGATAACTCTTCCATCACAACAAACGGGGTTATCTTTCCTGACTTATCCTTTGACCGTTTGATATTCAAGCATCATACTAATATGGATGACGTCGTCTAAGGTCTGACAATCCACCGACGAATGACGTAGCCGTTTGTGACGTCATAAGTATTACAAATGAAAATTTTCAATGATATTAAGGGTTGTTCAATAAATTCGTGGACAAGCTTGAAAATCAAAAATGCGTAGGTGGTTTCTCTTTTTTCCAATATGTATTTATTGAAGTATTAATTCATAGTCACATTGCCACATTGAATTAAATCGTATATATAAGAAAATTTTATTATTTTGCGTTCACAACAGATGTGTCATTAACTTTTTGTCTCTTCATCTGTTTGAGGTGAAAATCACAATAGCATAAATGTCATAGTGCACATAAATATGCCTGTTTCGTTGTATGCAGTTTTGCACGTCTATACTGGCATTCGGGAAATTTGTACATTTTAAAAGAAAATTGATCCCTGTTGATGTTTTTGGTCAATTGTCAAAGTCATCAAGAGGGAATTCGTAGGATTTACTTTCAAAACAAGTGCCACTGCCTGCTGGGGCTGGTTTTTGTAAAGTAGCTAAACGGTCAAGGCAACACATTTCGATAACTCTCATCAGAAGCAATGTGCATACCTAATGTGTATGGTATAAAACAGAAACAAACTGCAGTGGAATCTTTTTTGAGTTTTATTTGGTATATTCAGTTCCTCCTTTTTATGTGCACGAATTTTTTTTATTCCGAGTTACAATTATGTAAATTATAATCAAACTCTGTTGAACGGGTTGGGAGATATGATTTCTGAGGGACACTATCAGCCTTTTGTTTGGGGGGGGGGGGGGGGGGGTGGTTTTTTGGGGGTAATCCTAGTGACCTTGGCCATTAAAAATTACCTTTGTCAGAAAATTCTTCTCCCAGGTGATGATTTTGGAAAATATGATAAAACTCTAGTGAATAAATTATTAGGTATAAGATCAGATCTAGTATGAAATTAATTTACAATACGAAAAACTTTGCTGGGGAAGGGTAGAGGTCAGTAATATTTTTGCTAAAGGATAAAAGATCAACCGTCAATGTCCACATTTTTTTACTGTTTTCTGAAAAATACTTCAACAGAAAATAAGCTGGCAATTTTGTTTCTCGGTGGCGTGTTCACGGGTACTTAAAATAAATATTACATTGTTGGTCTTATGAATCGATGAAAACAAGAAAGGAGTATCATATAATGAAGTATTTGCTATTTTATAGAGAGCGTCAAACCAATATTTCATTACTTTCTATTGTTTATTGGTATGATACATTCTTTCAATATTTGTAGAATGCTTGCATTCTTTCATGCCTTCAGCTTCTTATAAAAAGGCGTTGTTAAGATGTTGGTTCAAGATATATATATATATAATGAGGTATATGTACCTATATGGCAGGCTCTATATCTTCGATATATTATTGCATACGATGCAATGTCATCTGATTTTGACATTTGTTTAAATATGTTTTGTATATACAACACAATCTTTGATATGTTTTTGTGAGAGGTCTCTTTTGATATTTAATTATGTCTGATATCAAAGTTATGTCCCTCAATTGTAGAGGGCTAGGTGATTCTCATAACAGGAGAGACGTTTTAAATTATATTAAAGGTAAGCAGTATTCTGTTGTTTGTTTACCAGACATACACTTTACTGAAAAAGATAAGAATATTGTTCGCGCAAACTGGGGTTATGATTTGTATATATGCCCTGGCAAAAGTAATGCTAGAGAGGTTGCATTGTTATTTAATAATAACTTTGAATTTAATGTTATCGAACATTTTACTAATACTGATGGAAACTTGCAAATAATTGAAATGAATATTGTGGAGAAATACAACTTAACTATCATTAATGTATATGGTGCTAACAGAGACTGTCCTGTTTTTTATAAAAGAATAGACACATATCTTGAAGAAAATCAGCAAGATTTTATTATTATGACTGGAGATTTCAACTTAGTGCAATGTGGCAGCAAGGACTATTATAACCATACAAGTATTTCTAATCCAAGAGCTAGGTCAAAAGTTCTTGAATTAAAAGAAAAACATAATTTAGTGGATCCTTGGAGAATCCATCACCATGAAGCTATGCAATACACCTGGCATAGTATGAATCCCATTAAGAAACCTAGATTAGATTTTTTTCTTATTTCACAAGAGTTGATGAGTAAGGTCCACTAATATTAAACCAGGGTACAGAACGGATAACTCCATAATTGACTTACATTTAAAATTTTCGAAATTCAAAAAGGGAAAAGGATTTGGAAATTTAATAACTCTCCTCATAGAGATCCTGTATATTGTGATATTGTCAAAACAAAAAAAAAACAGTAATAGAAGTTAAATTACAGTATGCAGCCTTCCCATACAACGGAGATAACATATCCAAGATTCCTGATGAGGACATAGTTTTTACAATAAGTGATCAACTGCTTTTTGAACAATTACTTTTAGTTATACGTGGTCATACTATCTCCTATGCAACCTTTAAAAAAAAAGGAAAGAGAAAATAAAATAGAAAAAAAAATAGAAAAAGTAACTGAAGAACTACACAGTCAGAAAGACAGTGGTAATCATAGGCTAGATGAATGTAAAAGAGGGCTAGAATCCCTAAGAAAAGAAATAATGAAAGGACTCATGTTAAGAGGTAGAGTCAAATGGATAGAAGGCGAGAAACCAACACAGTATTTCTGCACCTAAGAAAAAAGAAACTACATCAATAAGAATATAAGTAACATTATAAGATCAGATGGCTCTAATATACAAGATCAAAGAGAAATACTTAATGAAATAGAATTGTTTTATACAAATCTATATAGCTCACAGGATGATATACTGGATGATGTAGATATAATACTGGAATTTAATGACATTCCAAAGCTAAATAAAACCATGGCAAACAGTCTTGAAGGTAACATCAAATATGACGAAGCAGCAAATTGTTTGAAATATATGCAAAATAATAAAGAGCCCAGGCCCAGATATATACCCATGTGAGTTCTTCAAATTCTTTTGGAAAGATCTAGGAATATTGTTAATTAGATCCTTGAATGAAAATTTTTTTTAAAGAAGAGTTATCTATAACTCAAAAACAAGGAGTCATTACTATTTTACCAAAACCTAATAAACCACGTTCCTTTTTGACAAACTGGAGACCAATTTCTCTTTTAAATATAACATACAAAATTCTTTCAGGTTGCATAGGAAATAGACTTAAAAGAGTTTTACCTTATCTTATTCATGAGAATCAGAAGGGCTTTCTAGCGGGCCGATTTATTGGGGAAAATACCCGGCTGGTCCATGATATACTACATGCTGCAAAAGAACACAATATTGCAGGTATGCTACTAGTAATAGATTTTGAGAAAGCGTTTGCTTCAATTTCCTGGATATATATGTATAAGGCATTAAAATTTTTCAATTTTGGAAAGGATTTCCGGAATGGACTCAAATTCTAAATAAAAGTATTACTTTATTTGTTACCCAATATGGTCATTTCTCAAAGTTTTTTCCTGTCGAACGCGGCTGTAGACAGGGGGATCCGATAAGTTTTAGTCCTTCTGATTCGACATGATAATAACATTAATGGTATACATATAAAATCAAGGAATACTGCTTGCTACAATATGCGGATGACACATCAATCTTCCTTGATGGAACAGAAAAAAAAACTTAAAAAGTACTTTAGATCATTTATTTCAATTTGTAAAATTTTCTGGATTAAAAACAAATATTGAAAAAACAAAATCAGTTTGGATTGGGTCAAAAATTGGGAGTAATGAAAACTTATGTCCTGAATACAACATACAATGGACAGAAAATGTCAATATATTGGGAATAGATTGTAATTATAACTTAGAAAATATTATCATCAACAATTATACAAATAAATTTAAAAAATGGAAAAGGAAATTCTGTCGTGGTCCAAAAGAAATCTTACTCCTCTTGGAAGAATTACTATTGTCAAAAGCATATTAATTCCAAAACTTACTCCTTACTTTACCTCATTGCCTACACCTAATGACAACATTATTAAAGAACTTGAGGTAATGTTTTTTTCATTTTATTTGGAGAGGCAAAAGAGATACAGTATAAAGGACACAGTTAGTTCTAGATTACAAGGATGGTGGCTGTCGCATGACACATACAAAAACTTTTATAAAAAGTCTTAAACTCACATGGTTTAGAAGACGTTTTAAATCAATGGATAAATTTATTCATAGACACAACGGACATTGAAATTGATAAGATGTTCAAAGTTGGCGGGGGCTATGAAACAATGAAAGGAAAAAAAAACATATAATCATTTCTGGAAAGAGGCTTTGGCATATTTAGCAGAATTAAAAGGTCTGGGAAGGGGTGATGACCCTCTCAATGTTATGCAAATACCAATATGGTACAATAAATATATAAAAATTGATGGGTCAGAAGCCTTTTACAGATCTGGGTATGAACATGGCATCCTTTATATGTATGACCTTTTTGATGAAAAAAACAAATTTCTATCACATGAACAATTTCAAACCACATTCAATATACAATGTACTTTTACAGTTTTTGAAGATATTAAAAGGGCAATTATCACACTGTTTTCCTTCTTTGAAAGATATCCTCCATCCTTGTAAACCACTGGGCCCAATAAGACCTTTTTTTATAAAGATCCTTTGTACAGATATTAAAGGATCAAAATTTATTTATGACTCTTTTTTAAATAAGTTAATTGTAACTCCAAAATCTGAAGAAAAGTGAGAGCATACATTAATTCAACAAAATTAATTATGGACAGAAATTAACTGCAATGTATTTAAATTCTCTCACGACACTAAACTTATTTACTTTCAATATAGAATTGTTCAGCAAATTATAGCCACGAATAAACTACTTTATCATATGAAAATTATAGACAACCCTCTTTGTTTATTTTGTAATAGTGAACAGGAAAATATTTTACTTTTGTTTTATCAATGCAATATTGTTTTAAATCTATGGACCCAAATTACTGAATGGCTATATAACAAGAGTAATCACACTCTCAAGCTTTCAGCTAATAATATTTTATTTTTACTTTCTCGAAAAGAAAACTCAGCAATAAACTTGTGCATTGTTTTAATAAAATTCTATATTTACAAATCCAGAGTTATGAACACTGTATTAGACATAAATGATTGCAAAGAATTTTTTAAATACCACTACAATGTAAAGAGATTCAGATATATCAAACAAACAAATTTAATAACATATGGCAGCATCTTCATATTCTATCAGAATAAATCTTAATCTGCCATTTCTAAAAATATGTTGTCATTTGTGCATAGGCAGGAGTGTGGGTAATGTGGCATTTCAAAAATAGTGTACATACTTTGAGCAATGTGTAATTTTGTATTTGTCTAACTGTATTTGTCTATGTCTTTATATGTATCAGTAATGTATTGATATAAAATAGGTGTGTTATTAAATATGTATGTTATTAAATAAATAATTTTAAAAAAGTCTCTCTCATAGCAGTATAAAAATAAATCTGCTATAATAAGGGGAGCGCATTTAGTGTCCATAGGAATCCCAATAATCTGTTGATAAGTCTTGCCATTAAATTGTGCATAAATATTATCCATGAAATATGAGATGGCAGTACACAACTCAGTACAAGTCCAATATTTATAATCATCATATTGTTTCTTAGAGAAAACTCCAGATGTAACTGAAGTACAGAAGTATGATTTAGACTCTCTGTTGAAACACTAGCGTATGAAAGAAAAAAGCTGTATGATACAAATTACCAAGGACCGGCACAAAAAATGATAATTGTAGAATAAACACGGACCGACATTACAAAAATATTCGATTGTGCTGCGGTGACGATACCGACTTAAGACGGTCAATTGAAGTAACAAACGTCACTCAGTTGCTGTGTTCAATCGGTTTACGGGCGCCCACAAGGATAAACAGGTTTATCAAGGAGAGAGTTCATAAAAATTTATTACACACGAAAAATATATAGAATAATATGTTTTTATCAAAAATATGTAAAGAAACATCAACATAAGTAAACCGTGCTCTGTCCGTCCGTAAGCGAGCTCAGATCCTTGATCAGTAGGAGTCCCGACTTACAGTCAGAGGGGACGAGGATACAACAATATGGTTTTGATTAAGTCATGAGTATATTTCTTTTTCTGGGAAGCTTTTTGATTCATTTGTACAGAGACATATGTATATATGTCTCTTGTTTGTACGGTTAAATGTTTGTAAATCGATAACTTGTTTTGATAATAATTTGCATATATAATGTGTTTATTTATCACCGGAGAATTAATCTGTTTTAAGTGTTATAACTGTGATGTTGCTAATACATACATTGTTAAGTTCATGCAGTTGTATAAAGAGAGTGGTCTGCGTATCGTGAATGGCATACATTCTACATATTCAAAAGTATTTTGGTCCAAATGGTAGCAGTGTTCTTGATTATGTTTTGACAATTTATGATATGTTTAAACACGTTTATACATTTTCCGTTTGTAGTTTAATTTTGTATTCAGACCATGAGCCTCTCAATATTGAATTAAAAGCTGTTTTGACAATAACAATTGTGAAGATACTACTTATTCAAAACACGTCAAATTTATTGATGTATGCAGATGATATAATTATATTCTCTGAAAATATTCCAGGTTTACATATAATGCTAGACTCCTCATCTGCATGCACTGCAAATTTTCTCTACCTGTTAATGTTGAAAAGACAAAAATCATGGTATTTCGAAATGGGGGGAACAGAAAACACAAAGAAAATTGGTTACATAATAGCACAATATCAGATGTAGTTGAGGAGTTTTATTATCTCGGTATCTTGCTTAATCCTTAAAACTCAAAAGCAATTGACTGATCGCCATATGTCCGACATCGCATCTTTTGGCACTCTTTTTCATTCTGACGTCATAAATAAATGGCCCGTCAAACATTAATTTAATTGTGACATCATAATGAAATCACGTAATGACGTAGTTAAAGTTGTATCTGGCGATCCTAAATTATCTTACCAATGCAGAAAAGCAGTGTTTTCCTAAGAAGGAATGACATAAGCGTTAAGTGTAATACTTCAGTTTATTACCGACGCCCCTCAGTCATTACATTAGTTCAATTATTGAGTTCCTACAATACAAAAGAGCTGTGATTTGGGTAAATTTATTAAGAAAGCTTTCGATATTAGAAAAAAGTCACTTATTATTAATACTATGTCTGTTTGTACTACTCATATAACTTGACTTTGATAGATATATTAGAAGTAATTATATTTGTGAATGTATAAAACTATATGCAGTACTGCAGTTTATCAGTAAACTACATCATAATATATCGTTACTTTGTAAGCCACATCCATAGTTATTTCAAATTAGGCAGACAGAACATGCCGGATGCCACTTTGTTCTTTACTTCCTGCGGCCACGTTGCATGTCGCATTGTTGAATGCTACGCTAATCCCCAATCGACCATCCTAGTGTTAGTGCAGATTTCATTAGGAATCAAATAAATTTGTAGTTATGATCATATTAACCACATCATCCTTTTTCAGCAAGACATTGGAAAACCATGTTGTTTGAGAAAAAATCATGTCTGTCTTGCAGAAAAATAAATTCTAAATTCAGAAAGAGAGGGGGAGAAAATACTTATCAAATTTCATTGACAATTATAACGTTTTACAATACCGTTTTATCAATTTGATAAGAATGTAGAATACGAAAATAAGAATAAAACTAATGTTATATATTTCTATTCTATATCAATTTTCTACATGTTATATAAATATCTTTATAAAGATTAAACTCATAAGTACGACATATGATTTGAAAGGAGGTAGTTAAGAGATAAAAACTCTCTCCGGAAAAAGGAGGAAAAAATATAGAGTGAGGACGTCACTGCAAACAAGTTTACGAGTCCAAATACTTTGACAGTAATTAGGTCAAAGGGACACATAGGAAACTATACACTTAAACCGGAAAATAAGTTTTTCAAGTACATCAAGCCAATGTGTTTCCGATTTTAAGTGTCATACGATATTGTTCCTTGAACGATACTTTCTGATCTTAAGAGAAAATTAGGCTTCTCAAGGAAGAAATTTATGATAGAGTATAATTTTCCCGAAGATTTATAAAAGCTGAAAAATTCTTTATTTATTCACACAGACACAGACACAGACACACACACACAGACACACACACACACACACACACACACACACCACACACGCACACACACACACACACACATACCACACGCACACACACAGATATATATATATATATATATATATATATATATATATATATATATATATATATATATATATATATATATATATATATATATATATATATATATATATATATATATATATATATATATATATATATATATATATATATATATATATATATATATATATATATATTCTCTCCCTCTCTCTCCCTTCCGTACATACATACATACATATACATGCATATATATGCAAACACTGTAATCGTTGATTCTTTATAATTTCCGTAAAAATAATAATGATTGATGACGTCATAACGCCACACATTAAAGGTTGAATATATTTGTCAACAGTCAGTACACTATTTCTCCGTGTAATGCAGGCTTCTTGTCGAATTCGCTGTTCAGCCATTGCTGCTCTTTCTTTTGAAAAGTTCTCTTGCACATTGTAAATTCATAATCCAAACACTTTAAAGTGACTAACCGGATAAGAGCAAAAGACAGATAAACTGCCAAAAAGAAGAAAGAAATATACAGTTTTTATGCCCCCGCCATGAAATGGCCGGAGCATATAGTGTTAATCTGTTCCGTCATTCTGTCATTCCGTCATCATTCAATTTCCGCTCATTTTCTTTTTTGGAAAATTTCTCAATTTTCTCAATTTTTCATTTTCTCAATTTCCGCTCATTTTCTCTTTTCTCAATATAGCTCACCATGGAGCTATATTGTATAGCTCCATGGTGACTTCTGCCACATAACTGAGCCAGTAACTCCTCTTTTTTCTTTTAAAGTTTTATGGATTGAATTGATATTAGGTTTACAGATGTATCAATTATTTTTGACATAGCTATTCCCCTTGAACATATTTTATGAAAGTGTGATGGATTAAATTGATATCGGGTATATAGATGAATCAAGGAATGTTGCAGGTCTGATTCCAATATGGGTGTGGTCCGAAAATTTCTGACAGAGTTATTACCCTTGATCATAGAAAATTTCTTTAAAATGACAGTATCCGCTCATTTTCTCGATGAAGGTTTGATAGATTGAATTGATATCGGGTATATAGATGTATCAAGGAAGAATGCAGGTGAAGTTCGAGTATGGGTATGTTCCGGTAATTTTTACATAGTAACTGCCCTTGAACATTAGAAATGTTTTCAAATATTACTTCTCTGGCAATTATATTTCACTACCTTAATAACCAGCGGGGGCATCTGTGTCGCACCGACATATTAGAATTCTAGTTCGTGGTTGACTTCTACCATTGAAATTTCTCATGTTGCCAAGTGACTTGAATTTTTTTTATTATTATTGTTGAAATACTGCATTACCATTGTTTAGTTATTTATTTATTTATTTATTATTATTTGTGTGGTTTTTCTTAATTGGTTTTTGGGGGAATTTTGTTTGTTTGTTTATTTGTTTGGCCTTTTTTCATTTTGAATAAACGTTATGTTGACATGGGACACAAGGTGTCTCTTTCTATTTTAAACTCCCATACATGGTTTAACGATGCGATTAATTTCCCCTTTAATAGTATTGGCGTTAAAAGCGCCTATATATATATATATATATATATATATATATATATATATATATATATATATATATATATATATATATATATATATATATATATATATATATATATATATATATATATATATATATATATATATATATATATATCACAGTTATAACACTTAAAAACAGATTACTTCTCCGGTGAGGAATAAACACATTATATATGCAAATTATTATCGAGACAAGTTATCGATTTACAAACATTTAACCGTACAAACAAGAGACATATATACACATATGTCTCTGTACAAATGAATCAAAAAGCTCCCCAGAAAAAGAAATATACTCATGTCTTAATCAAAACCACATTGTTGTATCCTCGTCCCCTCTGACTGTAAGTCGGGACTCCTACTGATCAAGGATCTGAGCTCGCTTACAGACGGACAGAGCACGGTTTACTTATGTTGATGTTTCTTTACATATTTTTGATAAAAACATATTATTTTATATATTTATCGTGTGTATTAAATTTTATGACCTCTCTCCTTGATAAACCTGTTTATCCTTGTGGGCGCCCGTAAACCGATTGAACACAGCAACTGAGTGACGTTTGTTACTTCAATTGACCGTCCTAAGTCGGTATCGTCACCACAGCACAATCGAATATTTTTGTAATGTCGGTCCGTGTATATTCTACTATTATCTTTTTTTTTGTGCAGGTCCTTGGTGATTTGTATCATACAGATTTGTAAGGTGCTTCTGTTTTCTCTTTCATACGCTGGTGTTTCAACAGAGAGTCAAATCATACTTCTGTACTTCAGTTACATTTGGAGTTTTCTCTAACAAACAATATGATGATTATAAATATTGGACTTGTACTGAGTTGTGTACTGCCATCTCATATTCCATGGATAATATTTATGCACAATTAAATGGCAAGACTTATCAACAGTTTAATGGGATTCCTATGGACACATTATCTGTTTATAAATGGCATCGGTATATACAATTGGACATATACATTGTTTTGTCGTTAATCTTTGACTGTGTCTTATGTCTCTACTCATCATGAAATAGGACAACTATATTGATACATCTAAAAATATAACATATTTCATCGTCCAAATAGGTCAACGTGGTTATCCATTTGTAGAGGTTAAAGAAAATAACGGCAAATAACAGATAACAATATGTATCGAACGACAATATAACAGAATCAAAATTACAAGTCAATTTATAGGTAAGATATGAATGTGATATCTGAAAGCTATTTTGATGGTTTATGCACATTTTAACATTTAATGCATTCACTTTACTATATCATTCATAAACCCCAATCGTCGACGGTGGGAATAATAGTCAATATATTTCAATACTGCTCAATGCATTTGAACTTAATATCCTTAGGGTTAGTATCCTTAGAATAGAAGTCTTGACTTACATCCAAACAGGAATATACAACAATGTCGACTGGTTGAAACGTCTATAATCTATCCATTATACGTCTTTGTCATCAATCCACATATTGTTCACCATAAATTATTAACAAAATTCATATACGCTGTTGTTAAATGCAAATTCCGTTTCGACGGTCTTTGGTATTGTTCGTTTATTTGTTTTTCTGTAAACAAAAGAAATCAAACCTAATAAATTATCTCTGTGTATTAGAAGACAAAATGATGCATTAATACAAAGAAATCATTACATCTGTTTATATTTAATCATCATCATAAAAATGTGGTGGAAATGTCTGATACACAACACTGAAACTCGTTGTAGTATTTAATTGATTAAGGTCGATCTCCGATCAGACAAGCATGACAATAATACATATTGTTTTAGAAAGGAAAGCTCAATCGATTAACTAGAGGTCCAGCATTCAATTCCCGTCGGTGTCTTGTCTTTCGGATAAGACAGTACATACTTCGCGGTTCACGAAATTATGCGCATGACAAACAAGAATTATATATTCTGGTATTCTATACATTCAATGAAGACAACTATCTTATTCCTTAAGTAAAAATGCTCCAGGGATAATGTATTAAATGGATAACATAATCGGTTTTAGATGTATGTATGTATGTGCGCATGCGTGCGTGTGTGAGTTGTATGCATGCATGCATTCATGCATGTTTTGTATGTATGTATGTATGTATGTATGTATGTATGCATGCTTGCATGCATGCATGCATTCATGCATGTTTTGTATGTATGTATGTATGTATGCATGCATGCATGCATGCATGTTTTGTATGTATGTATGCATGCATGCGTGCGTGCGTGCGTGTGTGTGTGTGTGTTTGTGTGTGTATGTATGTATGTATGTATGTATGTATGTATGTATGTATGTATGTATGTATGTATGTATGTATGTATGTATCTGTCTGTCTATCTATCTATCTATCTAAGAATTACATTGTATATGTATAAGCAACAATTGATGAGATAAAAGAAAATGAATATAAAAAATAATTAAAGCAACAGTAATAATTATTCCCTGCACGCAATGATGATATAACCTTATGCAAATTAATAGATAAATATTTGTTTTCATATTTGTTCACGAAATACCAAGATAATTGCACATATATTGACGACATTTGCCTGATGCAGTGCACATAACTTTAAACATATTAAACCGACCCAGTTGAAGCAGTGAGTGTACCTTCACACTGACGTCCGGTATTACTGCCTCATCTGAAAGGCACTGGCAAGACTCGAACACGAGACCTCTCGGTAAGTGACCAAATATCTAATTGATTGAAATAGCCCATTGGTAAAAGATTAACATTAAATACTTTGAAATGTATGTTTAGAATAACAAATTCAAGAATCCGAGTGAATGCGATTTTCAAAACCCCTTTCGCTTCTGAACATATCTATCTTCAAAAACATATACTACAGACTTTACACTTTAAAGTAAAAGAGACATATAAGCAAGATTCATAGAAACTTTATTTATATCCACACGCAGTAGATGTATTTTAGCATTCTCATACAATTGATTCAGGTGTCTTCTCTCTTCCTTGTAGATTATATATACACATATCAAACTACAGGTTCTTTACATCTATCAAATATAAACAAGATATTTACCTTTTTATGAAACAAAACACGATGAAGTTGATTGTGACAAATAAAGTTCCAACAGCTACAGCTGATACTGCTATATAAATACTTGTACCTAAAACCGATGCGATAAGATTAATAGTAAAATTAATACACAAACACACATCACAATACTTGAGTATTATCTTATGAGACTTTAAAAGATTAAAACTTTTAAAAACTCCTGGATTATTCTGTTAGAGAACAATCTCAAATTAAGATAGATTTGACTAGTGTTACCATATTCCTGTTATGATGTTTTGTCGAAGTCATTTTAGCAGTGGTTAGTACTTACTCAATCTGTGTATATGTTTCACCTCTGATTAAGTTCATCAATATCCTCAGTAGATCTGCAGCATCTAATTTTTGTATTTGGCACTGAGCAATTATACATTTTCCGTGGTTTTAATTAACTGTGATTATCTTCTACGAAAACTAGTAGAAATGTGTGTTATTTGTTGTAAAGTATGTGTAGTGCTTCTCATTAAGTACAATGACATTAAATTAAAATATAATTTCGAATGATACATACTGTTAAATGCACTCATGTAATCGGCACATGGAGATGACGTAGATTTAACCCTAAGATTGGCATTTTCTGTATCATTGACGAAAGTGCAAGTGGAATCATTTCCTGAAAAGAATATGCATCATACCAAGTATTTTCATAGAATATTGCAATATGTTAAATTTTGTGTATGTTTGATTCTTTAACGTCGCACCAAGATTATTGCATTTTTTCAATAATCTTGGTGCGACGTTAAAGCTAGCTAAACAAGAGTCCTCCCGAGCACCTGGTCTCAACTCTGAATTTCAAGATTCCGTGGGTATCCACTATGGTGTATTGTTGTTAGTTCCATAGGTATGTGACACCAGTTAATAGTGACCGCATCTGCTGACGGGAAACACAGAAATTTAGACCTATGCAACGAACCAGTGTGGAATCTATCACGCGTATGTCTACCGCGACACCATATTTTTACTGTATTTTGAAAGACTCGGACCCGGGACTTCTCGGTCATTTGGCTAGCACCAAAACATATTGATCTTAGCCGGCATTGCTTGTGTAGAGACTGATTTGGTTGCACTTGGTTCTCCAACATGCTGACTGTGGATCAATCTACTGATTGCGACTCTATGTTTTAGAATAAATATAGATCATATATACCTTTTAATTGTGAAACCTCAAAAATCAAAGGTGTGATTCAAAGTGATGACATAAGCTTATTTCACTTATATTTTATATATTTCGTATGAATCTTAGGATGTAAAATGGGTACTTAAATGATGCATGTATATATCTTCTTATAGCCATTTGTAGTGTAAGAAATGAGTATGAAGTGTTCGAAACACGGGAATCTGTAAAAAAGTTTTTATAGGATATTGATACAAACCTGAGTGACATAAAAACGTTGTAAATTGTCTACTACATTCCCCTTTAGAAAGACTAACATTGTTCTTGACTACAGATCCATATACACATACTGGGTTTTCATAAACTGCAATACACAACAATGTGCAATAATAGAAATAATCATTATCAAGAAAAGTAAAACTTGAATTATATTTAGATAGAAAAGAAAAAAAGAGGAGTTACTGGCTAAGTTATGTGGCAGAAGTTACCATGGAGCTATATAATACATGAATATAAATAATATACTAGAACATATAACACATTACAAAAATATTTGATTGTAGTGCAATTACGATGCCGACTTAGGACGGTCATTTAATTTGACAAAAGCCAAACAAATGGTGCGGTTAACCGGTATACGAGCCCACCTTCCCACTCGCGGTAATAGCAGAACAATCAAAGGACGTACATTTTAAAATTTATAAATAATCCTCCATGTAAAGAACAAAGGTCAATAGGTATCGCATATTGAGAGGTCATAAAAATATAGATACGTAAGGTATTGTGAAACACATAATGGTATAAAAATATATGCGACATCAACATGATAAACCGTGCTCTGCCAGTCTGAAAGCGAGCTAAGACCCTAGATCTGTAGGAGTCCCGACTAACAGTCAGAGGGGACGAGGTTTAGGACAATGTCTCCTCAGAAAGAGGTTTGGACAAGGCCCGTCATATAGTCCCCACCGCCCTGTTAGTCAGCGTGCAACGTTCAAGTAAAAGTCTGCATAAGGCTGTAAAGGGGCCAAATACAAGACCTATAGACTTTTTGATGATCTCAATATCATATTGTCTATTTAGAAGACGTTTGACTATTTTATTACATGATAAAATAACGTTATCGGAGCCTTTTACTTTCCTTAGTTTATATACGAGATCACCGTAAAAATTAGGATGGGAAATTCCATTGGACACATACTGTTGAAAAGAAATATTTCCAAATTTATACAGAAGTTCTGAAATTTCGTTTATGAAGGTCCAAAACATCGGTGCAGCCTCTGACAAATCGAACTAATTGAGATATATAGATACCATATCATATGATAGGAGTCGAGGGATATCGCCATCCAAGTAAGGAAAAATTTACAATGGGAAATCCAAAATCCTCACGTTTATCATAAATATTAGTATATATTAGGTGGTTGATAATTTTGATGTTTAAATCTAAGAAAGGTGTAGATTTATCTCAAGTATTAGCTTTATTCAATGTGAGCTCTGGTGGATATATTTCTGATATAAATTGTTCGAATTCAGGGTTGTCGATAACCAAAATGTCATCCAGATATCTGCAAATATTATTAAATTTGTCAATGAGGTCAAAACGTTTTGATTTTTGAATAGAAACCATAACATCCCTCTCATAACAATAAAGAAATAAATCTGCTATCAGAGGCGCGCAGTTAGTACCCATAGGAATCCCAACTATTTGTTGATATATCTTGCCATCAAATTGCACAAAAATATTATGCATGAGAAAATCTAGTGCTTTACAGAATTCCTTGCAAGTCCAGTATTTATATGAAGTATATTGTTTGTTGGAAAAGAATCCGGAGTTATTGGAAGTACATATGTACGTTTTAGATTCTCTGTGAAAACACCATTGTATAAGAGACAGCAACTTGTTTTTAATCAAATCATGAGGCAGAGATGTATAAAGTGTAGAAAAATCAAATATAGAAATTTGAGTCGCTTTGAAATTTAGCGAAAGAAGTTTGTTTATAACTTCATGAGAATTTTTAATCGACCAAAAGTAATTGATGTTACTATTATAAAATGCGACATCACAATATTTGATAATATGATCTCTTCTAGCAGTTAAAACACTTTGCATGTTTATATTCAATTTTAAATGCTATGAAATAGGCATTCGTATGTCATCTATTTTGTTTCTTAATAAACATCACTCCACGATTATTTCAATTAGAGACATCTGTCTGATGCACAGACATTTCGAACTCTGAAATGTATCTGCCTGAAGCAGTGAAGAATGTATTAAATGTATCTGCCTGAAGCAGTGAAGAATGTATTAAATGAAAACATCTACCGTGATAGGAGCCTTCCTTATTACTGTCTCATATAAACCACAAGACACCGACAATCCGCCGCTGTGTCTCCAACTCTCTAGCATTCGATGTCCAGTCAAATGGATTCCTAACTTATTTAATAGGTTTATAATTAAATGGATATTTCTCTATATACAGCTATACCTACCGTTAGCGCAGTTTGTCTGATAAAGTTCCACAGAGTCTAATGCTATGTCACTCCTGTAATCTGATCCTCTCGTAGCAACTATTGATATCTGATAGAAATAGAAGCTATATATATATGAAAAATTTGGTTATATCTTGTAACGTTGTTATTTCTATGTTTGCACTGCATACTTCATAAATTATGTCCTTGGCATCTTTGGTTCCATAATAGCTTCATTAAAACATATACAAATAGATCCTTCTGTCAAGTAGGTATACCAAGATATGTCTTGTATAAAGCAGGGAATATTTAAATAAAAGGTACAAGAAGATATAAAGAATCAATTATAATCACTACAGTATATTCCAAACTAGGATAATAGTATCATAGTTCTTAGTACTATAGGAGTTCTTAGAATTCGCATTTCAAAAACTTTCTCTTCAGTCACACCAAAACTGTGGAAATACCATCAATGTCTTATTTGTATGTCATTCTCTTACGAAACAAACGATTTAAGACTATAAGTTTCAGGGTGATTCCAACAAACAAAAGCAAACTGTGGTTGGTCAACAAAACTTTTTATATTTATTATTTCGAAGTTTGTGGACAAACATCAAAACCTTATTATTCCGGGATCGACATTTATCGAGGTATGACAAAAAATTACTTGGCCTGATACGATATTATTACCATAATCAAACCAATATTCAATCATACTGAACCTGTTTGGTAGTGCGAGTAGTATTTCAAAGCTTTTGATTATACACGAAATAGTTGGATGGTTAGTCAAACCTCCAAAATTGAGAAAAATGAAGTTAGAGTAGCAATTAATTATCTATGTCAGAAGGGGATGGCCCCCAAGGAAAGTCATAAGATTTCATGAAAACCATTGGGAACGAGCCAACTTCTTATTGTACTATTTACAATTGAGCTGCTGGATTTAGTGAGAGGGAAAGCAAGATAATGAAGGTATGGCCGTCCCAGGTAGGCTATCACAGACGAAAACGTAGATATTGTGCACACTCTCGTCATGTTTAATAGAATGTGAAACCTCCTGGGCTCAATTTCACAATTAAATTCATCGAAGAAGTATGCGTCCCGTTCATGATTAATATGAACTATGAAAATTAAAATATCCCGCTGCGCTGGAGGTGAAAGACATGACATAATGCAATACTAAAAAGACTATTCGATATGTTGGAATGATCATTAACACACCTTCATTTATGACTAACATGGCGATTATAATTTCCATATCACTAATTTCCCCGTCCTCACTTGCCTATAGTGTTCTAGTTTAACAACAATATTGTTGGTCAGTATGAATCCTGCTTACCAGAATGTTACGATATTGTGGAACACGATCGTGCACGGCGACGTTCATTTACCGCTATAATAATTTTCCAATATGACCTTGCAACAAAAGATGTTTTCCGAATCATTTGGCAAGGATGTATGATACTAATAGAAGACACTTACTCCTTACAGCCACCTAGTCTCATCCCATTTGAGATTCGTCTTCTACAACTTTTTCTGCTTTTTCGTAAATTTTTGTTATTACTTGGATATTGGTCTGGGATTAGTTTTATACAATACAATGCAGTAATGTCAAACCATTCAGAGCAAGGCCAAAACTGACCTAGAGAACCCATCTTAGGACTATAAATGAGATGATGATGCCAAGTTTAATGCAAAATACGAAAGTAAAGTCCAGTGACTATGACATAATGACAACAATGTACCACAGCGGACATCCATCGACCCCTGAAATTCAGAGGTGAGACCAGGTGCCCGGGAGGAGCCAGCGTTTCTGAATGGCTAGCCACTCAAGCTATGAATGCCCTTATATGTAAAACAACACTGTATAGAGAAGAAAAAAGAGGAGTTACTGGCTCAGTTATGTAGCAGAAGTCGCCATGGAGCTATACATGAATATAAATAATATACTAGAACATATAACACATTACAAAAATATTTTATTGTAGTGCAATTACGATACCGACTTAGGACGGTCATTTAATTTAACAAAAGCCAAACAAATGATGTGGTTAACCGGTTTACAAGCCCACTTTCCCACTCACCGTAATAGCAGAACAATCAAAGGACGTACATTTAAAAATTTATAAATAATCCTCCATGTAAAGAACAAGGGTCAACAGGTATCGCATATTGAGAGGTCATAAAAATATAAACACGTAAGGTATTGTAAAACACATAATGGTATAAAAATATATGCGACATCAGCATGATAAACTGTGCTCTGCCAGTCTGAAAGCGAGCTAAGACCCTAGATCTGTAGGAGTCCCGACCAACAGTCAGAGGGGACGAGGTTCAGGACCATGTCTCCGCTGAAAGAGGTTTGGACAAGGCCCGTCATATAGTCCCCACCGCTGTGTTAGTCATCTAACAACGTTCAAGTAAAAGTCTGCATAAGGCTGTAAAGGGGCCAAATACAAGACCTATAGTCTTTTTGATGATCTCAATATCATATTGTCTATTTAGGAGACGTTTGACTATTTTATTACATGATAAAATAACGTTATCGGAGCCTTTTACTTTCCTTAGGTTATATACGAGATCACCGTAAAAATTAGGATGGGAAATTCCATTGGATACATACTGTTGAAAAGAAATATTTCCAAATTTAGATAGAAGATCTGAATAAGATCTGATGAATTTGCTGAATGTTTTTTAGCTTGTGATATCTGTAACCCTGAGTTAAAAGTTTAGTAGCAATTTGTAAATTTCGTTTATGATATAAATTATTGGAATTCAGGGTTGTCAATAACCAAAATGTTATCCAGATATCTGCAGGTATTATTAAATTTGTCAATGAGGTCAAAACGTTTTGATTTTTGAATAGAAACCATAACATCCCTCTCATAACAATAAAGAAATAAATCTGCTATCAGAGGCGCGCAGTTAGTACCCATAGGAATCCCAACTATTTGTTGATATATCTTGCCATCAAATTGCACAAAATATTATTCATGAGAAAATGTGGTGCTTTACAGAATTCCTTGCAAGTCCAGTATTTATATGAAGTATATTGTTTATTGGAAAAGAATCCAGAGTAATTGGAAGTACATATGTACGTTTTAGATTCTCTGTGAAAACACCATTTTATAAGAGACAGCAACTTGCTTTTAATCAAGTCATGAGGCAGAAATGTATAAAGTGTAGAAAAATCAAATATAGAAATTTGAGTCGCTTGAAATTTAGCGAAAGAAGTTTGTCTATAACTTCATGAGAATTTTAAATCGACCAAAAGTAATTGATGTTACTATTATAAAATGCGACATCACAATATTTGATAATATGATCATTTTTAGCAGTTAGAGCAGACGTAATATGTTTCGATAGTACCGTAGTAGAGCAGTGGCTAGAATTAGATATGAAACGTGATTTATATGGAATTATGTAGTTTTGGGAGCCAATACATGGTTGGTAGATCAGATTTATCAGTTTTAATTTTGAAGTCGGACATGGTCATGAGGTGATCGTGCAAGGTGCTGTCTTTTGAGGTCGGGCTTTCCACATATGTATGAGTGGAGTTTAATTCGTTTTTAAGTACTTCAATATAATATAGTTTTCAAACAACTATTATGTTATTACCTGCTTTATCAGCAGGAACAAAAATATTTAGCATGTATGTCAGCTATCTTCTTTTTAATAGAATTCGCCGTCAATGTATTAGGCTGTTGAAATAAATGCGGATTTTCCGTAAAGTTTCTTAATACGGATATCGACAATTCTTAAAATCTCGTTATTCCAATCATTAAAAGCATGAACCTCTACCTGTTTTTTTTACACCAACGTTTGCAATATGTAGTGAAAGCATCTTCTATAACGTCACGGCATTTATTGAAATCTATCCTGGACGGTAACCTATATTAAGGTCCTTTTCAAAAAAGGGTGCACAATTTCTTGTCCGAAATACAGTTTAGGTCACCAATAATAACATGACCTGCCGGTTTATAAACATATTTAGAATTTTCACAAGAACACGACGAAAGAATAGAGTCTGAAACATCAGGGTTAAATGTAACTTTATTATAATTTTAAACAAGATTTCTTATAGGCTTTTTGTACTGGTAACAAATAAGTGGAGGTTCTAAATTCTCAAAATATTGGGCGATTTTAGATGTGACTCTATGATCACGGAAAATATTAGAAATGTTGAGTAGATCGAAGCCTTTATTGATAAATTTAATTTTGAGAAATTGCTGCTTGGGTGGAAGAGACGGAATACGAGGAAAGAGTTTATTATATGAAAATAAAATAATCAAATTGAGTTTATATCAATCAGAATTGCGTAAACTTCGAAGATCAGCTTCGTCCAGGATAGGTTTCAATTTATTTACCGGAATAGAGGATAGTGCATGCAAAAGTTCATGACGGCCATTATTTTTTGCGATAAATAGAAAATCGTTTAATGACCTATTTAAACGATTACGTTTTCTGATGTTACGATTACGGCGACGACCATGTGACCTACGTTTTCTAATAGTTTTATGTCTTAATGTAAAAATATTGATCTTATTCTGACGAGAAGAAATATTACCTTGTCAATATATTTGGTCGTTGAGACCGAGAGGGTATGGGGTTTGTAGTTGTTTAATCCAGTAGAGCTCGGTTTCCAAAAGTCGTTTTTAACATCTGATTTCGTATCACCTGGTAATTTAGAGATATTTTCTACTGGAGTTATTTTCACATTGTTAATATTATGTTAGTATTTATTAAAGTGGTTATAAAGAAAATTCTGGTATTTACGTCGTGAATTATTACGAATTTTATAGGAATGATTCCGAAAACGTTGTTTCAAAGTTTGAGAAGTTTCCCCGACATATTGAGCCCCACATCCTCTAGCTTCTCAAGTGATGACATATATAACATTGGCAGTATTTCAATCTATGTCTTTGTCTAATTTGGTGTTAAATATATTTTCCATTTACCGAAAATTCAATATTGGACTTGCAGCTTAAATGATGGCAAGTAAGACATTTCTTGACGTTGCACTGATTAATCTTAAAATACCCTCTGCGTATAGAATTGACAGCTCTGTAAGAATTTAGAGGTGTGAATGTTTTTGAAAATGAGATAGAACGTTTAATAGGGAAACTACTTTTAAGTGGAGAAATAAGAACTTTAGTGGTGCCGAATAATTTTCTACAAGAAATACCAGGTATATGAAGAGTGGACACAGAGGGCAATCTAAGTGGTGTGATTATAACTTTAGGAGATTTGTATTTTATTTTTATTATATTTGAAGCCATTTTAATGAAAAGGGGGGATAAGGATGTACAAACCCAGGGGAAAGCTCCCACACAACCAAGTCAGTAACTATTGGGTGAATAATAACACTTGAAACACCCAGACACGGGGAACCTTTTTACAGGCTCCACACTGCATCTGAGAATAAGTGTAGATATGAAAGAAAAAAGAGGAGTTACTGGCTCAGTTATGTGGCAGAAGTCACCATGGAGCTATACAATACATGAATATAAATAATATACTAGAACATATAACACATTACAAAAATATTTGATTGTAGTGCAATTACGATACCGACTTAGGACGGTCATTTAATTTGACAAAAGCCAAACAAATGGTGAATGATACATAAAATCAGGAAAACTGTATAACACTTAAGTCAAAACCTTTCTTCTTATTCTTGTCACTGTATTTTTTCAATTTTCATCCAGATTTGATAACACAATGCCTTTAGTCTAAAAGGGAAACAGAACTCGTTTGCCCAATGAATGTTTATCCTGACTGAATGAGTCATACTTCGTGATCTATTATAGTAGTCATGTTTACCCTGACTGAATGACTTATACTTGGTGATTTGTTATAGTAGTCATCTTTATCCTGACTGAAATACTTATACTGCTGTAGTAGTCATGATTATACTGAATGAATGAGTCATACTTAGTGATCTAGTGAGGTAATCATTTCTTTACTGACTAAATGAGTCATACTTGGTGATCTAGTGAGGTAATCATTTCTATACGGCTAAATGAGTCATTCTTGGTGATCTATTGAGGTAGTTATTCCTAGACTGGCTAGATGAGTCATACTTGGTGATCTTTTGTAGTAGTCTTACTATACTGACTAAATGAGTCATACTTGGTGATATGTTTTAGTAGTCATGTTTATACTGATTAAATGAGTCCTACTTGGTGATTTGTTGTAGTAGTCATGTTTACACTGACTAATATGATATGGTGATATGTTGTCTGTCTTACCATTCAAGGTAGTTTGTTAGGATTACGTTTCACAGACTTTTCATCATAATGAAATCATTTCCATTTTGTCAAATGTGAGACTGTGCAGAGTTTTGTGCTTGTCTTTACGGCAGATTTATACAATTTGACAATTTTGATTTATCCTCAATTCAGTTTAAGCTAAGAATTAAATTGAAAAAAAAAATGCCTACTGATATATTTTACATAAAGTGAAATGTAATATGAATCTGATCGAGCAAAAACATCACCTCTGATTAATACATTCAAATGGTCAATTGATACTGGTTTTAGTTTAAGCCAGTACATAATTTCCTTATTATTTCTTAATTGGAGATACAATTAAAGTGGTTAAAGGTGTATAATTTCTCAGATTAATATTCGAACATCTTCATCTTATTACTATACATCAAGCTATTGAAACCTTCGATATTTCATAAGCTTTATCCTGTACATAGTAAATTGCAGAAAGTACAATCTTGCTTATGTTTTTATTGCTCCGTGATACAAGCGAAGATAGATCATAGATGTAATTTTATTAATCGTCGTGAAAGTCTTATTTATAGTTTTCGGCCAACATACATATATAGGCCTTGGGTTTACGCGTTGGTGTTTACAGGACATCGCTTTTACATAATTTATGCTGAAGCAGTCGAACTCTTTTTGAATAACAGAAGACTTCAGTAAACAACTAAAAAGTACCGAAGGGATAACTATATCTCGTAGTCCATGGAATGAAAGGACAATATCGTGCATAGTGTCATATTCAGACAAATGCGAACCCCGATTGCATACAACACCCATCGCAAAAGTTCTGCAACAACTTTTCATGTGAAGGAAGTAAATACATGAATATACACATGTGAGCACATGAAAGAGACAAGAACACTAAGTCATATTATCCTATTCAGTATGGAATGCTGTTGAAGTGAAATTCCGGCATCGGAACCTACTATGTAAAGATGATGGATAAATCCAAACCACAAGTCCAAAAATCATGAAACCATAGGACATACAAAATCAGTGAAAATGAAAAACAAATGGAAAATAACAAAATATGTCTACTTGAAGAGCATATGTGAACCCCTGTGATGGAGTGAGATCAGGTGCCCGGGGAGAGTGAGCATCTCCTGCTTGCTAGCAACACCCGTCACATATACCCCGTAGAAAGAGTCAAATCGTGTGAATTCCATATGTATCTATATATGGAGAAGTCGAAGTAGGTAACCTTCTAGTATAGAAGGTGTCAAATCTGTGTAAAGTGATCGGAATCGGTCTCAGTCCAGAATATCATTTAAAAGTCTGGATAACGAGATATCATATGGAGTAATAAGAGTCTCGTAACGACCGTAGAACTTCCTCAGTGACGATGCTAGTCTAGCACATATATAACCCTGGTTGAGCAGCTTAACTGAAAGTCGCCTAGCCCTCAGAACAAAGTCATTGTAATTTGAACATGCTCTGGAATAACGTATTAACTGAGATATGAATACGCCGTATGCGGGCGATGATGGAATGTTGCTACTTATGAAAGGAAAGTTTGTGATAGCGAATTTGAAATCGTCACGTTTGTCATAGAGTGAGGTGTTCAATTGACCATTAATGTCGAAAGACAACATAATATCTAAATACGAAGTAGAATTACTAATTTCTGTGGTTTCTTTGACCTCCAGTTCACTTGGATAGATGATGCTAAGGTAATCCGCGAATGAAGGATTATTAATTGAAAGCAAGTCATCTATATATCTGTAAGTAAAATTGAAGCCAAGAGCCAATTGTTTTTTTCCTTGCGAAAGCAAAGACTGAATGAACTCAGCTTCGTATGAATAAAGGAATATGTCAGCCAGAAGCGGAGCACAGTTAGTGCCCATTGGAATGCCGACAATTTGTTGAAAAACCTTACCTCCAAACACCACAAAAATGTTATCGATAAGAAAGTTCAACATCTGAATGACAGCTGTTTCAGTGTATTTATTTTTGGAATCAGAATTTTCCCTAACAAAGTAAGTTTTATCGTGGCCTATTAATATGCAGTACTAAATTATATCTAAATCCCTCAAATCCATGTATAATTGTAAGAAGCTGCTCTACTTATGATGTTAGTTTAAAAATTGTAGCCGTCTTCGAACGGATGCTATACTGTATTCGTCACCATATGGGTGTTATATTGTAATCGCCGCGGTTAACGTGTTATATTGTTACCGTCGCAGTATGGGTGCTTTATTGCAATCTTCGCCGTATGGGTCTTCTGTCTTCACTTTTGTTGTTGTTGCTGTATTCGCCGTATGTGCGTTACATTGTTAACGTCGCCGTATGAGTGTTATATTGTAAAAGTCTCGGTATTGGGTGTTATATTGTTACCGTCGCCGTACGTGTGTTATATTGTAAAATTCTCGGTATTGGGTGTTACATTGTTACCGTCGCCGTACGTGTGTTATATTGTAAAAGTCTCGGTATTGGGTGTTATATTGTTACCGTCGCCGTACGTGTGTTATATTGTAAAAGTCTCGGTATTGGGTGTTATATTGTTACCGTCGCCGTATGAGTGTTATATTGTAAAAGTCTCGGTATTGGGTGTTACATTGTTAACGTCGCCGTATGAGTGTTATATTGTAAAAGTCTCGGTATTGGGGGTTATATTGTTACCGTCGCCGTATGAGTGTTATATTGTAAAAGTCTCGGTATTGGGTGTTATATTGTTACCGTCGCCGTACGTGTGTTATATTGTAAAAGTCTCGGTATTGGGTGTTATATTGTTACCGTCACCGTATGAGTGTTATATTGTAAAAGTCTCGGTATTGGGTGTTATATTGCTACCGTCGCCGTATGAGTGTTATATTGTAAAAGTCTCGGTATTGGGTGTTATATTGATACCGTCGCCGTATGAGTGTTATATTGTAAAAGTCTCGGTATTGGGTGTTACATTGTTAACGTCGCCGTATGAGTGTTATATTGTAAAAGTCTCGGTATTGGGTGTTATATTGTTACCGTCGCCGTACGTGTGTTATATTGTTAAAGTCTCGGTATTGGGGGTTATATTGTTATCGTCGCCGTATGAGTGTTATATTGTAAAAGTCTCGGTATTGGGTGTTATATTGTTACCGTCGCCGTACGTGTGTTATATTGTAAAAGTCTCGGTATTGGGTGTTATATTGTTACCGTCGCCGTATGGGTGTTATATTGTAAAAGTCTCAGTATCGGGTGTTACATTGTTACCGTCGCCGTATGAGTGTTATATTGTAAAAGTCTCGGTATTGGGTGTTATATTGTTACCGTCGCCGTATGAGTGTTATATTGTAAAAGTCTCGGTATTGGGTGTTATATTGTTACCGTCGCCGTATGAGTGTTATATTGTAAAAGTCTCGGTATTGGGTGTTATATTGTTACTGTCACCGTATGAGTGTTATATTGTAAAAGTCTCGGTATTGGGTGTTATATTGTTACCGTCGCCGTATGAGTGTTATATTGTAAAATTCTCGGTATTGGGTGTTATATTGTTACCGTCGCCGTACGTGTGTTATATTGTAAAATTCTCGGTATTGGGGTTATATTGTTACCGTCGCCGTATGAGTGTTATATTGTAAAAGTCTCGGTATTGGGTGTTATATTGTTACCGTCGCCGTACGTGTGTTATATTGTAAAAGTCTCGGTATTGGGGGTTATATTGTTACCGTCGCCGTATGAGTGTTATATTGTAAAAGTCTCGGTATTGGGTGTTAGATTGTTACCGTCGCCGTACGTGTGTTATATTGTAAAAGTCTCGGTATTGGGTGTAATATTGTTACCGTCGCCGTACGTGTGTTATATTGTTAAAGTCTCGGTATTGGGGGTTATATTGTTACCGTCGCCGTATGAGTGTTATATTGTAAAAGTCTCGGTATTGGGTGTTATATTGTTACCGTCGCCGTATGAGTGTTATATTGTAAAAGTCTCGGTATTGGGTGTTATATTGTTACCGTCGCCGTATGAGTGTTATATTGTAAAAGTCTCGGTATTGGGTGTTATATTGTTACCGTCGCCGTATGAGTGTTATATTGTAAAAGTCTCGGTATTGGGGGTTATATTGTTACCGTCGCCGTATGAGTGTTATATTGTAAAAGTCTCGGTATTGGGTGTTATATTGTTACCGTCGCCGTATGAGTGTTATATTGTAAAAGTCTCGGTATTGGGTGTTATATTGTTACCGTCGCCGTACGTGTGTTATATTGTAAAAGTCTCGGTATTGGGTGTTATATTGTTACCGTCGCCGTACGTGTGTTATATTGTAAAAGTCTCGGTATTGGGTGTTATATTGTTACCGTCGCCGTATGGGTGTTATATTGTAAAAGTCTCAGTATCGGGTGTTACATTGTTACCGTCGCCGTACGTGTGTTATATTGTAAAAGTCTCGGTATTGGGTGTTATCTTGTTACCATCGCCGTACGTGTGTTATATTCCAGGTATCTATCAATCCTATTAACGACACTCATGACCTTAACTTTGATACTTCTTGTCGAGCAAACCTATTACCAAACCAATGACTAACTAAGAAGTCGGAAACCTATGAACTATGATATCCATTATATACTTAGTCCTGAAATTCTCATCTAACTATTTATCCATTTAGTTTTAGTTTTTGCTGTGCACAAGTTAAGAAAAAACCTGTCAATGTCATTCATCTTTAGGATAGGGTGATTAAAGTTTAAAATAAATTGTTTTGAGTACACATTCCACATCAAGTTTTATAAATCAAATACATGTATATGTAAAACCCATCAGTAGCAACCCACAATATGACATAAAAGACATCCATTACAGTTTTTTTTTTTTGGGGGGGGGGGGGGTAGTTTGCTCTGGGGTTTTTTTTTTTTTTCTTTAGTTTTTTTTTTTTTTAACTTTTTTACTGTGTACATTCAATAATCAATTTTCAATAGAATCTGTATAAAGCGTCAGATCATATTACCTTAGCATTGTGTCTTGTCGTAAAATCAATGGCTGTCTGTATCCACTGCATTCCTTGGTTTTCACCTTTTGAGAAGATTTCACTACTGGAATCGGATTGATTTAACCATACTGCTAATCGTCCATTAGCAACAAACATATAAAGCGCAAATCGCAAACAAAATGTTGTTTCTGAAAATTGTCGACGCAATGAAATATGTATGTATCGAAAAATTTTCTTTCATGACAGGAAAGCATTTGTCATAAATTCTGTTACCAGTATAACCATGCAAAAATACACTACAAATACTACTGTATGTGTGTGAATAGAGTTGTTATCATTTCTATCCCTAGGCACTAATCTCACTCCTTTTTGGGATCACATTTATAGTCCTTAAGTACATGTTCTTCTTTCTTACTTTTGGTTTTCATTTTTGCTTATATTGTATGTCCTTCGGTTCCATAATATTTTGGACTACTTAGTTGGTTTTAAAGATCAACGCATTATTCTTAATTACAAATAATATGGACTTTCATATTCCTTGTTTCCAGCATTATTAGAAGACCCAATTTGCAGTATCTGAGGCATGCATTTAATCTTTGAACATATTTTGATATCTCTATAGAATAAAGGAATAATTACAAGGAATGCCAAACATTAGGAATCTTTAGTAAAGGTTAAGTCATGTCACTTACTGTCGGGTAATATTCTACTCTCTAGAGTAAATAAGTGTCCTTCAGGGACCCTACTGGCATCCATGAATATGTAGCTTCCATTATATATAGTCTGTGGCCCGGTTTCTCCTATTGTGATCTTCTGCAATATATATTCTGCTTATATATGTATAATGCAATACTTTTATTGGACGAATGTCTACTTTTATATCGATATAATAGTTCCATCAACTCGTTCGATGAATATTTATTTTGTTGATAATTATTAAGAAAAAACAAGCTGTGTTTGTGAAACACTAATGCTCCCGGGGGCAACAAAGTCCAAAAAATTATTCTTTAGCGTGAAGGTCATTGCCAGGGTCAAAAGGACATCGACCTTTGTGTCATTTGAAAGGACTTCATTAGTTGAGTCCCTATCCCTCACGGTTTAAAAGTTATGACCGAGTTTAAGGTTGACATCAGACAAACAAACAAACAGACAGACAGACAGGACAAAATCAATAAGCCCCCGATCTATCCAGGGGCATAAAAAAGACCATCAAAACTATTCTCACCATTCCGTATTGAAAACATGAAATTGAAGCATTGATTCAAATTTAATTGATGTCATATTTATATGATAATTCAACCAACTATCGTAGTTATGTTTCATATGATATATACTCACGTTTGTTATGGACCAGTTGTATCTACCTTTAGTCGTATCTGTAAGATGGCAATTCTCGTCCGTTTTAAATGTACATTGCCATAGAAAATCTGGAGAATATTATTTGGAAATCTGATAAGAAACAAGGCACGATCAGAAGTTTTATCATGATTCAGGAATACAATTGATTTCTGAGATTCAATTGACAAAGGCATTAAAATAACGATTCGTGACATCTTTGATTATCAAATGCACCAAAATAGAATAATCCGTTAAATGTTTACATTCCGCAGTAGTCAAAATGGGGTATCAAATACTTGGAAATGATAAAGTTTTCTCAATGGCATATATGGAATGATCTCCAAAGCCATTCAAGCGATAAAATAAAATGGTAAAACCCAAAGAGGGAGAAGGGTATACGGAGGAACTATTTTCCATTTTGTGAAATAGCATCGTTAAGTTACTTAAAAAGAATTAAGTTTTTTTATATAATGTTAAAGTGCAATAAGAAATCAAACTTAAAACACAGAAAGTAAAAACAGATGTAGGGGGTACTGTAAGAAAAGAATATATCAGATGGTAAAGCGATCATAGAAACAATGAAGTATAATATTGAAACTAACAATTACCGTCTTAAGAGTAAAGACAATAGATAAAACCAAAACAATAGTTAAAAAATAATGAAACCGAAAGGCATAAAATATCAGCAAATACAGAACATCAAACGCAATATAAAGAAAACCATCTACTAAGGAAATGAACTGAATCCTCTAAAAGAGCGTAAGATCGTGTGCCCAGGGAGATAGTATATATATATATATATATATATCCAAAAAATTCTAGCCATTAGAGTACGGCGAATATTCTCAACTGATGACTTGTATCGCATCAGGAGCTAGGAACTCAAACAGAGACTTTGCCACAGAGGCTATAATAGGAACACCGTCGAAAGTGCTGTTTCCGATGCCAAGTCCATTGGTAGAACAAATTTGCTCGAATACAAGATCAATGACGCTGCACCGAGAATACCGTTGGTCACCACCTTCCATCCATCTTTACTCGGCCTATCCTTCATTCTACATAAGCACTTCACTACTCTCCATAAATTCCGTCGATCCCCATTGTCGCCTACAGAAAGCCGAAAAGCATTAAAGATCATATAGTCAGATCCAGGCTTGACAATCATCTACCTGTTGGTCCATGCACAACCTGCAACAACAAACGTTACAAACTTTGTCCCCAGTCACAAACCACCTCTTCTTCAGAAGTTCTAATCCAGGACACGAGTACTAAATTTTGGAAAACCTCTCTTGCAAATCCAAAAATGTGGTGTACTTAATCCCATGCAGAGTGTGTAAGAAACAATATGTCGGGGAAGCAGCAGATGCGCTCAATATGCGGGTAAATAAACACAGGTTGTCCATCACCACTAAAAATGCATTTACCTGTGGGTAAGCATTTTAACAAGGTTGACCACTGTTGGGGGGATATGATGGTTGTGGCCATAAACCATAACATTATGTGGACGACAGAAGAAAGAGATGCCGAAGAAAACTTTTGACAACTTGCTTTTAAGACAGTAGAACCTAATGGTCTTAACAAACTGATGGATGTCTACCAAATGAACAAAAAATATTAAGCACTTGTCCTGTTGACTTTGTGCTTACACTCCCCCTACCTCCTTTATTTATCTATTTATTTATTTATTTTGTCTGTTTTCTAATTCATTTTATCCTTTCTCATTCTGCTTTCATCTCTCAGCATTCTCTTATTTCACTTAGTCAAATTACTACATGAATTGGTCAAGGCAAACCGCAACATGTAGCTAGGTGTCGCCCTATTCCCCTATGATCACGATATCGGATAAAGGCCTGGTCATTTTACATTTATACAGCGATCTACAAACTCGCAAAATGTAGCTGACACCCGATGTAACCGTATGATTAGACTAGTGCTTTGTATATAGCTTTCCTTTTTCATATTTCTATTTATGTAGTTTTTTATATTGTTTTGTCCTGAGGAAGAGGGAGATCGCTTCGAAGATTTGGCCATACCTTTTTATTTTAGTGTCGTTTGTCGCTTTCTTGTGCTTCTATATTTTACCTCTTTTATTCTTTAGCGACATGCATTGATCCGACATTTTTGAATAGTGAACGTTCTTGTTATATTTCCTACTTGTGCTTTTATATATATATACTTATATAAATATATATATAACTTGTCGAAATGTGCATATGGTGCACAAAAATAAAAGGTATATTTGTTCTATATTTATTATAACCACACTGCTGGTGGACTGATGGCCCTCGAGGGCATCACAAGTCTAGTTTTCAGAGCTTTTGTACTGACATTAAATATATATACTTCAAATTTTCAGTCGTCAAATTAAGTAAATCACTCTAAAACTAAGGAGTATCTCCCTCTTGCATAGCTCTGTCCTTAAAAAGATTCTTTGGTTCACTTTTATGTCATTTTGGCTTAAACATTTCCCTTCATATTTTTATATATTTTGCGATTTCCAATCATCCGGCCATGAGCATCTCTGAAGAGATATAACTTGTCGAAATGCGTATATGGTGCACAAAATTAAAAGATATATATATATATATATATATATATATATATATATATATATATATATATATATATATATATATATATATATATACACTTTCGATTTCAACAGTTAAGGTCTTTAGCACCATTCGAAGGGCATACCTTCTCGAAATGTACATATAGTGGGGCGACTTATGTGTAAATTCCACCAAAATAGTTCTTTTTGTGATACAAGCATGAAAATTTGTAGGAATAATCTTCTGATACTATATTATCAATATAGACTGTGTGCCAACTGAATTTTCCTACCATTTCAAGATGGCGGTCAAAATTAAAAATGGCGGCTGAATAGGATTTATGTTCAAAATTGTATGTTTGATGCATGGTTAACTAAGGGTTATTTTGCGATTTTAGTCTGAATCATTTATGAAATTTCTTCCTTGAGGCTGCTAAACATTTAAACTTTTAAATAATAATTGTTTCTGGCCTGTTACTCATGTCCATTGGTCTAAATACGAAAAATTAATTCATAATTCATGAGTTAGTTGTTTACAATACTTGGACAAACTCATGCAACATTCTTGCCTCAAAACTTGGCATGGTGTCAGCTTTGTGGGAATTGGGGTGGCACAAAGGGCAAATTTCTTCCTCTTTCTGTTTGTCAAATACATAGTAATTCCCAAATTATCATCAGAAAACGAAAGTGGCGCCCTCTGTCAGAGATTTCTGTGTTTAAGCGTAACACGTGCACACGTGCATGGACTGTAATTACAAGTGGATAACCCACCAGTCTGTCTGCTTTGCAGTTCCGATTAATAGCCGTACGTGCAGATATTGGTTGAATAATTAAATAATTGATTGTTTTCAATTCTAGATTGAAATGTCAAAAAGAATTCGTTTGTCAACATCTATCGACGACGAAAGGAAAACCGATTGGTCTAAATGCTTTTTATGTCAGATAGACAAAGATGAAACATTGATGTCACCCTCCGATCCTTTAGACCAAAGCAAATCGAGTTCAAATGCTTGAATGAAATGCCAATCCATGTAGACATTCCACGCATTGATGATGGCCAGGGCATTGATGCAAGTTTAGTAAAGAATAATGCAAAGTACCATCATTCTTGCAGAATAATGTTCAGCAATACAAATATAAAGATGATGGATAAATCCAAACCATAAGTCTAAAAATCATGAAACCAGAGGACACACAAAATCAGTGAAAATGAAAAACAAGTGGAAAATAACAAAATATGTCTACTTTAAGAGCATATGTGAACTCCTGTGATGGAATGAGATCAGGTTACCGGAGAGAGTGAGCATCTCCTGCTTGCTAGCAACACCCGTCACATATACCCAGTAGAAAGAGTCAAATCGTGTAAATTCCATATGTATTTATATATGGAGAAGTCGAAGTAGGTAACCTTCTAGTATAGAAGGTGTCAAATCGGTGTAAAATGATCGGAATCGGTCTCAGTCCAGAATATCATTTAAAGTCTGGATAACGAGATATCATATGGACTAATAAGAGTCTCGTAACGACCGTAGAACTTCCTCAGTGACGTTGCTAGTCTAGCGTAACTGAAAGTCGCCTAGCCCTCAGAATAAAGTCATTGTAATTTGAACATGCTCTGGAATAACGTATTAACTGAGATATAAATACGCCGTATGTGGGCGATGATGGAATGTTGCTATTTATGAAAGGAAAGTTTGTGATAGCGAAATTGTAATCGTCACGTTTGTCATAGAGTGAGGTGTTCAATTGACCATTAATGTCGAAAGACAACATAATATCTAAATACGAAGTAGAATTACTACTTTCTGTGGTTTCTTTGACCTCCAGTTCACTTGGATAGATGATGCTAAGGCAATCCGCGAACGAAAGATTATTAATTGAAAGCAAGTCATCTATATATCTGTAAGCAAAATTGAAGCCAAGAGCCAATTGTTTTTTCCTTGCAAAAGCAAAGACTGAATAAATTCAGCTTCGTATGAGTAAAGGAATATGTCGGCCAGAAGCGGAGCACAGTTAGTGCCCATTAGAATGCGGACAATTTGTTGAAAAACCTTTCCTACAAACATCACAAAAATGTTATTGATAAGAAAGTTCAACATATGAATGACAGCTGTTTCAGTGTATTTATTTTTGGAATCAGAATTTTCCTTAACAAAGTAAGTTTTATAATGGCCTATAACTATATATTTGAATATGCGGCTTCCGTTTCTACTAGTAAATGCATTTTGAACAATTTCCGCTAATCTGTCTTTTAATTTCTGATGAGGGATCGTTGTGTAAAGAGTCGAAAAGTCAAAAGACTTGATGGAGTGAATTTTAGTAAACTACAAAGGGCGAGAAAAAGGAGATCTTTTGAGATTGAATTCGAAAGTGGTTCATCAAATTTCATCAGAAAAAAGAGTTCGAAGCAGATGGAGAAGCCACTTATTGCAAAGTGCTTTTTATGTGAAGACAAAGGTAACATATCAGACATAAGAGAGGCAATGACCATGCAGCTGAACGAAAGACTAAGCCGATGCGCAATAACATTACAAAATGAGCAGAAAAATGCACTTGTAAAAGGTGATGGTGGCGCAATCGGCTTGACAGAAGATGCTTCAGCTCTTAGGAGGTGGATGGTAGCTGGACCAGGGATCAGCAGATTGGTTGAAGAGTTTTCAAAAGCAAATGGTAATATAAAAGTTAGACATTTAAAGCACCATGAAGAAACTCTACTCAAAAACAATTCTTTGAAAAAGTCCGTAAGCGTGTGGCAGTATTTGAGGAAATGGGAAATCCATTTAATGAAGAGTCAAAAGATCTGTATGCTATTGATTCCAAAGATGTTGCAGAGCGCAATGTTTCCGGATCGCTTCAGAAACTATTAGAAGTTGGTCTACACCAGTATGATCTTTTCATAAAACGTATTAACTATACTGAAATGTCTGGATTGTATGACCCTATCACGAAGAGTAAATTTTCTTTGTTTGGCTCCAAATCGAAGTTAAACTCTATTGCCACAAAGACAAAGGTAGCTAGTTTGAAAGATGAATGCAGCTTGTTCTCAAGATTATTCATTTCTTGCCAAAGTAGACAATGTGATTTGGAAGACTTCTTCAGACACGAAAATCAGAAGTTTCCACCATCAATATCACAAAATGGAAATCTGAATTTTGGTACAAAGTCACAACTAATGCCAATATTAGAAAGTAATGTACAAATTCCCGTAGCTGCACCACCTGCAGATACTCTCATAACCGATGGAGCTGCTTTGGTTTACTTTAAACAACCAGGAGTATATAAAACATTTGAGTATGCCAATGATGTGATTTTGCCTTATGTAGAACACTGTGGACATCATCACCGGAGGATAGATATTGTTTTTGACTGGCAGAGCACGGTTTATCATGTTGATGTCGCATATATATTTATACCATTATGTGTTTTACAATACCTTACGTGTTTATATTTTTATGACCTCTCGATATGCGATACCTGTTGACCCTTGTTCTTTACATGGAGGATTATTTATAAATTTTAAAATGTACGTCTTTTGATTGTTCTGCTGTTACGGTGAGTGGGAAGGTGGGCCCGTAAACCGGTTAACCACACCATTTGTTTGGCTTTTGTCAAATTAAATGACCGTCCTAAGTCGGTATCGTAATTGCACTACAATCAAATATTTTTGTAATGTGTTAAATGTTCTATTATATTATTTATATTCATGTATTGTATAGCTCCATGGTGACTTCTGCCACATAACTGAGTCGGTAAATCCTCTTTTTTCCTTGACGAATACCATGAGGATAGTTTGAAAGGCGAAACTAGACGCAAACAAGGATCGGACGAAAGAGGAAAAGTAACTTCCAACAGTAGACCACCAAAGTCTTGGAACACATTCTTAAGATGTGATGAAAATAAAAGTGAACTTTTTCGTTTCCTTGCTGAAAAACTGTCTTGGCTGAAGAGTGAAATAGACATAATTGCGACTCGAGAGGACCATGTTGTAACAAAAAACGATGTTGATGTTTCACATATATCACCGTGTAATCACGAAGAAGCAGACATCAGAATGCTTCTCCATGCAAAAGATGCAGCGGATAAAGGAAGTGAGAGTGTTGTGTTGGTGAGTTCGGATACAGATGTTGTTGTCCTAGGTGTCTCAATGTTTGATCAATTAAATATTGACAGATTCTGGGTTGCATTTGGCAAAGGAAAGGACCTAAGATGGATCTCTTTACACAACATATCAAACTCTATGGAACCAAGAACTAGATCACTGCCATTTTTCGCGCTTTTTCTGGTTGTGATACAGTCTCTGCATTTGTCGGTAAAGGGAAGAAATCATGTTGGCAGGCTTGGAATGTATATCAGGAGGCAACGCAGGGTTTTAGTATGTTAAGCGTCCCTATAGAAAAAATATCTTCTGAAAACATGACGATCATTGAAAAATTTGTTATTGTGATGTATGATCGGTCAAGTTCAACTAATAAACTTGACGAAGCAAGACTTGATTTATTCGCACGAAAACAAAAACCATACAATGCCATACCACCATCCCGGGCAGCTTTAGTTGAACATGTAAAACGAGCTGTTCTGCAAGCAGGCCATATTTGGGGTCAGTGCCTTAATCGGATGATGAAATTGCCATCACCAGATGCATGGGGTTGGGTGAAAAAAGATGGTGTATGGGTACTGTATTGGACTAGCTTGCAACCTATAGCGGCATCCTGTCAAGAACTTGCGAAATGTGGATGCAAAAAGAATTGTTCTGGGAACTGCAAGTGCTATAGGTCAGGTTTACCATGCACAGCACTTTGTCGTTGTACTTGTGACGGGATTTGAGTCGATAAACTGTCAAAATAAGTAATTAAATGCAAAGCTTGCGCATGCACAGTCCATAATTTACTCCAAATGTAGTTTAAAGTATTTACAGGTTGATTTTCCATCAGATCTTAACCCCTCATCGTTCCAGATATGTTTCAATATAACCATTAGACCATACTATATATACAGGCAAGCGAATATTTGCCGCCATTTTTAGAATTTGGCGGCCATCTTGAAAATACCAACATTTGCGTGGCACACGGTCTAATATGAACAAGTACATACTAAAGAAGTATCATGCCAAGTTTGTTGCTTGTATCGTCAAAAGAACTATTTTGCCAGGTTCCCGCCCCACTAATATGGCGCACTATCTATTATTTACATTAGTACGATATTGCTGGTGGACTGTTAGTTCCCGAGAGTGACCCATACCCAGTTGTCAGTGCTTCTGTAGGAAGTTGAAATTCACTGTGATAATATATATATAGGGGGTTTACCCTTCGGTACTTCTTTGTTTTTTGCTTTGTAATGTCGTTTTTCCGTGTATATTCTACTATTATCAGATCATTATTATCAACCCGGATCATTCACATGGAGCCAAAATTTTGAGAATATTATGAACTGCTGCGGGGAATATGCCACACGATGGGCAAAAAGAGAGGAAGTACAGGTCGACACTCTTTCGGAATGGATAAAATCTATTGCAATACTGCTGAGATCAAAAATTAAAAAATTACAAGGCTCTGTAAACACCAGATTCGAATCTATTTTTAAAGATCCTGATGTTGTCAGAGAACTTACCTTCCTCCAAGAACATTATATCATTACACCAGCAGATAAAGCGTCTAATAATTATACATTTACTTGTAAGAAATATTACTTTGACATCCTAGAGAAAGAAGGATTAAATTTAGCTCCAGGAAATCCTACTTATACTCTCACGAATTTTTCGGTTTCGGAAGTACTTGAGAATCATAAATCTGTCCTCAATACGTTTGGTATTGACACAAATAAATTAAATTTAGAACTTCCATATTTGTACTGCATTCCAAAAATGCATAAAAATCCTTATAAACAACGCTTTATCGCTGGTTCCTCGAAGTGTTCCACAAAATCTGTATCGATGCTACACATAAAAATATTATAAGAAATGAAATCTGGCCTTCATAGATATTGCGAAACAGTATATTACAGAAGTGGAATTAATCAAATGTGGATCCTTAAAATTCAAAAGAGCTGTCATCCTGATGTTGAACTTCCTTATCGATAACCTTTTTGTTGTGTTTGGAGGAAAAATTTTTCGACAAATTGTTCGCATTCCAATGGGCACTAACTGTGTTCCGCTTCTGGCTGACATATTCCTTTACTCATACGAAGCTGAATTTATTCAGGCTTTGCTTTTGCAAGAAAAAAAAACCAATTGGCCCGTAGCTTCAATTTCGCTTACATATATATAGATGACTTGCTTTCAATTAGTAATCCTTCATTCGCGGATTACCTAAGCATCATCTATCCAAGTGAACTGGAGGTCAAAGAAACCACAGAAAGTAGTAATTCTACTTCGTATTTAGATATGTTGTCTTTCGACATTAATGGTAAATTAAAAACCTCACTCTGTGACAAACGTGACGATTTCAATTTCGCTATCACAAACTTTCCTTTCATAAATAGCAACATTCCATCATCGCCCGCATACGGCGTATTCATATCTCAGTTAATACGTTATTCCGGAGCATGTTCAAATTACAATGACTTTATTCTGAGGGCTAGGCGACTTTCAGTTAAGCTGCTCAACCAGGGTTGCTAGACTAGCAACGTCACTGAGGAAGTTCTACGGTCGTTACGAGACTCTTATTAGTCCATATGATATCTCGTCATCCATGCAGACTTTTAGATAATATTCTGGACTGAGACCGATTCCGATCATTTTACACCGATTTGACACATTCTATACTAGAAGGCTATCTACTTTGACTTCTCCATATATAAATACATATTGAATTTACATGATTTGACTCTTTCTACTGTGTATATGTGACGGGTGTTGCTATCAAGCAGGAGATGCTCACTCTCCCCGGGCACCTGATCGCACTCCATTACAGGGGTTCACATATGCTCTTCAAGTAGACATAATTTGTTATTTTCCACTTGTTTTTCATTTTCACTGATTTTGTATGTCCTCTGGTTTCATGATTTTTAGACTTATGGTTTGGATTTATCCATCATCTTTACATTATCAGGTTATCTTTGGTGATTTTTGTCATACAGCTTTTTCAGATGTCTTCAGTTTTCTCTTTTATATTATCGATTTCCACAGTTTAGGCCTTGAGCATCTCTGAAGAGATACATGTTGTACAAATGCACATATGTGGCACCACATTAATGATCGTATATATGTTATGATATATATACCTGAATGTAGGAGTATGAATGAAAAAAATTAAATAATAAATATATCTGTAAATGAAGTTGAACTAAGGGGTATATTTATTCCTTCATTTGAAGAGTTAGGACTGCATGAATTCAGCTACGTGTGAATAAAGAAATATGTCAATAAAGGGTGGTGCTCAGTCGGTGCGTAATGCGTAATGCCGGCATTTGTTTGAAGAACTTTCCTCCAACGCCCCAAAAATGTAAAGGATCAGAAAGTTCAACACATTAATTAAATCAGTTCTAGTGTTACTTTGAG
This sequence comes from Pteria penguin, assembly GCA_035048485.1. NCBI lineage: Eukaryota > Metazoa > Mollusca > Bivalvia > Pterioida > Pteriidae > Pteria > Pteria penguin. The sequence goes on along the minus strand of CM068586.1, from coordinate 10,401,439 downwards.
AATTAGATTTCTCTTTGATATAATACATTTTATAATGGTAACCACAATTAATTGAATCTGTTTTGCCAGTTAACTATTAAAAGCATTTTCGATGAATTGGAAAATGCTGTCTTTAAAGGAAGTGAGGTGTAACACATTTCAAAATAAATGAAAATACTGCATAAAAGAAATGCAAATCTTCAGCCACTTCGCCTTGATCAAGTGCTAGGCCCTAGGTCGAAATGTCGTAAAGTGTGTACAGTCTTTGTATTCATTTATACACTGACTTCTCTCTCAAAAATTTTAGAAGTACAATTTCGAATTAATTACTATTTATCATATTTGTCAATAGATGATGTGGTGTTTGAACATCCACTGTTACTTTAACAAACGTTTTAATGAAAGAAAATATAAGAATAAAATGTGTTACCCGACTTATAATTAGAAATTCCAACCCATATAGGTGTATTGCTGTAGGATGATTTGATACATTGCTCTATATCCGTGTTGGTTGTGGTGAAGTTCACGACGGTTTTCCCATTATCTTTGCACTGGGCGGATGCAGTTGACACATTAATGATATCAGGCGAATCCAATATGACATAGTATGATACACAGAGATCTACAATATTATTCAATTTAAGCATTAAGAAGTTTCATAAACATGCTTCATTCAATATGTATTGTGCACTAAGGAGAAACATATAAGGTAATCTACGGGTCTTGCAAATTCCATTGTGCCCATTCATTGCAAGTAAAACTCATGAGAAAACATACAATGCGAAGTTTAGCACTGTGGATATATTCTGTTTAATTCCAAAGCAACAAGAAAGATGTAAATAATTTATAGTTATAGATTAAAGTAGAATTTCGCTCACGACCTTGAATTTTTGTACTTTTCTTCATGTTGTCATTGAAGAGAGGAGGGGTGATAAGACAAGGAAATAATATTAAAAAATAAATGGTATAAAAATATGACAATGAAAGTGACAAATAAAATAGACCAGAAGAAAATCAATAATCATTATATGCTTACATGTATATTTCATATTAACTTCGATTTCACGTCATCCTAAAATGTATTTTTATGTGTACTTAATTTACCACAGAATTTCCCTTTAATTTCATAAATTCATTACTTATTTTGATGATAATCTGTATTCTTTAATTCATGTTTTATAGCCTAAGCATTTTTAATACACATCTTGTCACATTATAAAATTACTACGGTTGACAATAAAATAATGGTCATGCAAGGAAGACATGATCTTACCTAGCTCAAACATTGAAAATAAAATCATTCCTAATACTTTTGTAAACATAATTTGGAGTTCAGTCAATAGTACAAGTAGACAAGCATTAGAGTAACGGTTTTAAAGTCCATGCTAAGCGGAAGTAATAGAAATGTAACGAAATATTTCCTCAATATGGTCGCGACATTTATAAATATATGAATTCCTATTTGATATATATTTTGTTGTTACTGAGAATTACTAAGTATTTTTTATATTCATAACCTTCTATGTATGTCGATATATCTCATTTTGAATCTTTCATTCTAAATAAAATGAAATGATTATTGAAAATAATAATATTTAAAAAGAGCTCCAATGGGACGTATATTGCTCATCTGGGCACATTTCACACATAATAAATCATAGCAGTATCAGTTTATTTCCTTTAAAACTTTATAGCAAATCGTATTAGAATCTACCCTAAAGTAGTGTTTAGGGTAGATTCTAGAACGCTTCATTCGGTGTTCATTTTTTTTTCAGCTCAACAGAATTTTTCACAGTAGAAGTTAACCTCCTGTATTGATATTGTTCCATCCAAGCTCGTCTGCCAAGTGTTATCAAAATCTTTTCATTAGTTCTTGAGTAGTCCATTTAACTAAATATATTTTTCAGCACCAGCAATGCATTCCTCTTCAGTTTAAAATCTTAAAAATGTCTTAAAAGTTATAATAAAATTCTACTACAATATCAATTAACGAATGAATAGAAAAATAGATTTATTCGAAGCTTTTTTCATGGAGATCGGCTTAAAAATAGAAGATGGTAAAATTTCAATGTAAAGACTGATAACTTTACTAATGAGTTTAAGATTTTCTCATTTTCCCATTCATATTACTATCGATCTGCCGTTAATAGATATGTATTTCATTGATATACATTGGTTCTAAAACATGTTATTCGAACACGTGCTTTACAGGATAACTAACAATATGCCAAGCAAATTGCTTATCGTACAATTGAGTAGTTTGACTGAAGAGTCACCTTTTAGAAATTCCGATAAACGTAACGTGGTTATCGATTCTTTTTGTCTGTCAGAAAATAAAGATCTAAATCTGTACTTCGCACGCGTTAACTGTCAATATGTAGCTTTGTACCAGTGTTTTGCTACGCAACCATCAAAGAGAAGCAGAGATATCAAATACTACTGTGTATAAAAGATGATTTTTCAACGCTGACAATAAATTTTAAAACTATAGTACTACTATCATTCAATCTTTAAAATTTATATTAAAAAGACACTTCACAAGAACTCTTGATGAGTATCGTCCTATCTAAACTGGGAAGGTTTTGGAATTCTTGTTTGATTTCATTTTATAATCATGACCGATATTTCTTTTTCCTTCAAATTCTTCGAATAAAATTGCCAATGATTACAAAACAAATCCAAGTGTAATACAACTCTTATAAAATGGTTGAGCATGTCACTGAACATGTATTACTAAGTATTTGCAACGTGTATGCTTTGTATATATAACAAACATTTCGAGTTTTTTTTTTCATGAAAAATATATAAAGGTATATTGTTGGTTCTAGTCCTTGACCTTCGGACCCAGAGTATGTACATGGACACTTTTCGTTTAAATCTTTATAACTTTGTGCAGTCTCAGATAATTAGCTATGTTGTGTATTTGAGTATGTGGAATTTCTGTTCCTTTACTTCATCAAGAAAATGGTTCTGGTCACTCTTTATTCAGAAAGTAAGAATGACTCATTGCATGGATTTTCTTATTACGATTGTGTCTCTCGTATATTTCTAAACTTTGAGTCTCTCATTATGCATATTTTTGAGGTTGTAAATACATAGCAGAGTGTATTGTGGTGTGATTATTTAATAAAACTACTTCTAATACGTTATCAATAGTTCTACTTCAAAAGTTCATGTCAATGTCGTGAGGTATCAAGACTCTTAAGTGATTTTCATGTTCTGACAAAATGTTGAAGCTTTGTTAGTAATCGAGATCAATTCATATATTTTGTAAGTTTTATTTTCATATATCAGGCATACACAGCATTGTAAAACTAAAGAAAACGTCTTTCTAATTGAACTTTTACCTTCCTTATAGTTTTAAACCTGCCCACTCAATATCCTGTTCAATGGACAAAGTACTTACATGGGCCAAGTTTCATACACTGATAGAAAAACTTGAGTGTTTACGTCATTGAAAGCAGTCATTTTGGATATTAATATATATCTCTTTGTTTAGAAACAACACTCTGCCAACGAATTATGCAATTTTCCCATGTTCAGTGATTTTACATAATAATTGAATATATTCGGGATGCCTTTTCACGTGCTTTTACGTGTTTACTTTGCCGCAAATATTCTGTAATAAAAGATCGTGGCGAGAATTCCCTGAAGGTAGCGCGAATTTTATCCGTATGTGTATGCTTTTATCAACATTTCCGGTACGATACCAAATACATGTATTTGTAAACACATAACTGAATGAGTAAAGAATAATAACAAATTAATATGTACTTAGCATTTTGTTAAAGCTAAAATAAAACTATAAATTACCATAAATTTTACAAATTATGTTTGTGATATAAATTACCGAAATTACACACAATTATCGAAATGACATCATAATTACTTTTTAACATTGTAATATCATCAATAGTAATAAATTTTCTATAAATGTTTGTGATCATCACAAAGTTGAAGAAACAACTGTGCTATAATAACATGTTATCAAGGTCCGCTATAGAAATGTTATGGTGCCTGGGGGACTTAAATTATGCCTCGCAAATGTAAAAATGTTGTTATAAAATACATAAAGAAGTACAGTAATACAAAAGATAAAGAACAATGGGCTACAAATTTGGGTTTTGCAACCCCAAATTATGGGCTAAAACTCTTCATTTTCACATACGTTGACAAGGAGACTCAAACATGACAAAGTTCAACTATCCCCCCCCCCCAAAAAAAGAAAAAAACCGAGCAAATATTGAGAAAAATCAAAACCCTGATACTATGCACATCTTTAATCTATGTACAAACAGTCAGTAGAGTGAAAACTTCCTAGCATTAAAATTGTGGGATGAATTATTGGGAAAAGGCATTTATATTTGATAATTCCTGTCAAGAAAATCTCTTGCAGAATATTTTACTATAAATCTATGTAAAGTAAATATTGAATTTCATTTACATATATAACCCCCTCTCTTCTCTGTCAAAAACTAATTAAAGACAAATGAAATGTACACATATGCAAAGACAAATTACAAGTACAAAAATATAAGCATGATAAAAGAAAAGTTGAACGTGTCGTGAAACAGGAGATAAGCAAATGTAGATTACTACATTTTCATTAATATTGTGAGCTATACAGACTCGTCGTGTACTGAAATGTATATAAGCAAACGACAGAAATGAAATCATTTGGTAGCGGTCATTTCCGTGAGTCTACAGTTCGATTCCACCAGACGCGCATGCTAGTTATTCTGTAGATTAAACATTTAAAGAGACAACCCATCTCAATTCACAAGCAAGAAATTTTATTGTGTTGTGCAAATACAAATTAAATATTAAACATTATTGATTAATATATTCATTTATTTATTTATTATTATTGTCATCATAATCATCATCATTACTTTTATTATTATTATTCACACTCAGAAACGGATTTAGGAGGATCGGAGGGAGTGACCCAAACTTTTACCTAAAACCCTGTATTTTGGTTAATTTTCTGTCATAATCGACAAATTCGCCCCTCGACACCCAGCAAAGGGGGCGCTGGATCCGCAACTGACAGTAGTCCGTTTCTAACTGAAAAGGTATCCATATTTAGTTGTAAACAGTTGCAATTCACATATTATTACAATAGTCACTATTTCTCTCTGGTTATTATACTTCTACTTCCAGTAATTTGCCAGGCTCCTTCTTGGGCATATTCACACTTCTTAAAAAGATAGTGCCTATTTACACGACGGTCGTATACCTAACGTGATATGGCTATTTACAGGACCGCTGTGTATGTGACACCAGTTACTTTCGTATTTTTCATGTAGGTCACACTTATTCCCTTTGCAGAGTGGAGCTCGTAAAAAAAGTTCCCCGCGGAGGATTTGACTTAAGTGTTATTATACCCATTTTCCTGTTATAATGTGGCTGTGACACTTTCTACACAGTGTTGGTTCACATTCATGTATATATACAGTGCTGAATTATATATGCTTTTTCTGTATGTAAGGGCATTCACGGCGGGTGTGGCTAGCCAAACAGGAAACGCTCACGCCTCCCGGGCACCTGGTCTCACCTCTGAAATTCAGGGGATCGTGAATGCCCACTGTGGTACATTGTTGTTAGTGCATAGTCATGTGACACCAGTTACTTTGGTATTTCACATAAACGTCACACTTATTCTCTTTGCAGTGTGCAGCTCGTAAAAAGTTCCCCATGGAAGGTTTGAATTAAGTAATTTTATACCCTTTTTTCCTGGTGTTATGTGGCTGTGACATTTTCTACAAATTGTTTGTTCACATTCATGTATATATGCAATGCTGAATTATATGCTTCGTCTGTATGTAAAGGCATTCATGGCGGATGTGGCCAGCCAAACAGGAGACGCTCACTCCGGTGCCATAAACTGAGAATATACTTAAGTCAAAAATTTCCTTTTAATTTATTCCATTATCAAAAGTTCAAATAAATTTTAATGCAGAATGGTTTAATTCTATTTATCAGTAGAATAAAACTAAATAAAATCAAATCCCAGTTATTAATTCATTGATGAAGAGAAGAATATGAATTTTTGACTTAAGTATATTCTCAATTTATGGCGCCGGACCCTGGTCTCATCTCTGAATTTCAGGGGTCCGTGAATGCCCACTGTGGTAAATTATTGTTAGTGCCATAGTCATGTGACACCAGTTACTTTGGTATTTTACATGAACGTCACACTTATTCCCTTTGCAAAGTGGAGCTCGTAAAAAAGTTCCCCGCGGAAGGTTTGACTTTTAAGTGTTATTATACCCTTTTTCCTGATATTATGTGGTTGTGACATTTTCTACACATTGTTTGTTCACATTCATGTATATATACAATGCTGAATAATATGCTTCGTCTGTATGTAAGGGCTTTCACGGCGGGTTTGGCTAGCCAAACAGGAGACGCTCACTCCTTCCGGGGTCCTGGTCTTACCTCTGAATTTCAGGGGTCCTTGAATACTGTGGTACATTGTTGTTAGTGCCATAGTTATGTGACACCAGTTACTTTCGTATTTTTATGTACATTGCCTAAGTAGACGACGGGTATATGACCCGTACCTGTGAGGTGCCACTTTTCTCGCAAACTTAACGATTTAGAGAGTAAAAGGCCGAGGATGTCCGAATGCAGAAAGAAGACATTTTGTTAACAATTCAAATGATCAATTATTTTATTTGATTGTTTTATACACAACCAAATCTCTTCAGTTAGATATTTTATCATTTTGAATACATGTATAAAGTTTTCTTTATAAGAATACTGCTTAGTATAAATACTGTAATAAAGTAATAGATAAAAAGGATGAAAATATTTGACACAATTAACAACCAGAAACAGGGCAGAGGGCTTTCATAGCAACACCCCTCCTCCCATTTCCGATATCTCTTGTTCAGCAAATCATTTAGGTACACGAGCGTTACTTCTCGTAAATAGCCAAATAAAATTATTTGTTTGCCCGCTTTGCAATTGTTACGTCGAAATACAATTACTCCTCTACGTTTATGTTAGATGTTCGCATTTATGTAGAACACAAATAAAGTTTCTGTAGCAAACTTCCCCAGCATTCGTTTAGGTACAAGGGGCCTTGATAGGGAGTGTGAAGCCCCAGTCACACCGGATGGCATGATTTGTCGATCGTACGACTGGTAAAAATGTAGTCTAGATACGACCGATCGCCAGTGATTTCTACCATCTCGTTTTGCAATCGCAAGCCACGATATCTTTACGACCAGTTGCAGCTCATCGTGCGACTGATGGTACGTTCTCTCGTGCGATCACCAACGACTGGTGGAGATCAGTCTTAAAATCAATCGTAGGCAATCGTACGATGAGTCGTGGCGACGAATAACTGATCGTGCGACTAGTCGTAACCTGTTCAGTCTACTCGCGCGATCAATTGTATCTTCATATAATGCATCACGCGGTCAGTGGTAATAGGTTGCAACAGATCGCAGCTAGTCGTACGATCAGTCGTGTGATTGGATAGTATATAACAACATCACGTTTTTCAGCTTCAGTTCTCATCGAGCTTTTGTTAAAAACACACAAATATGGCACCAAAAAGGAGGAAAAAGCCAAAAACAAAAAGTTAGATTCCACAGAAAAAAATAGAGAATCAGATCATGACTCATGCAGTTGATATTGCGGCTATTACAAAAGAAGAGGAGGAAGATGAAGAGCAAAGTTGATATTGCGGCTATTACAAAAGAAGAGGAGGAAGATGAAGAGCAAAGATGAAGAAGGACAGTTGTGATAAAAGAACTGTCTGTGTACCCTCTTAAGTGTCAAAATTCCGATTATTTCATTTTTAAGAAATTCCTCCATTTCTGTTTCACTGGAGAACCGGAATCGAAGTACCAGTACATATATCTGTGCTGTGACTATTGGTACGAACAATCGTAATGTCTTGCAACCAGTCGAATTAAATGCAAATTGGTCGCAACAATACAACTGAATTGTGGTATCAGTGGCTCGATCGATCGCAAGTTAGTACGACTAGTGGCACGACAAATCGTGCGACTTTGTTACCCGCGAGCACCCACGATTAGTAGTGCAATGATATACGATTGGTCGTACGACTCTGTGAGACCTGTCTGCGATAGTAGTCGCAGGTAAGAAGTTTTGAACATGAGCAATGACCTTGCTACGACCAATTTTTGCTCATGCGATCTCTCACGACCTCTTCGACTAGTCGCACGGTCCTCCTGCGATTTTTTCCACAATTGTACCAAAATGTAGTCGCAACTAGGTCGTATCCCGGTCTTAACCCCAGTGTGACTGAGGATTTAGGTACACCGACCGTCGTGTAAATAGCCAAATCATGATTGCGTATTTGAAAACTTGTGTGTAAAGATGTTCATTATATATATTTATTTCATAAATGTATTTTGTTTTCATAGAAGGCCCAAGGGGAGTTCGAACAGCTTTGGCTAAATGGGCATCCTTCTTTAAATAAATGCATTATTATTATTATTATTATTATTATTATTATTATTATTATTATTATTATTATCATGTACAAGCCGATTGGTCATCTGTACGCGTACGAGCCGAGTGGTCTAAGGGCCATATTGTCCAAGGTTCGAGTTGTCCCGATCCAGGGGTTCGAGTTTGATGTTTAAATTATTACAACCGGAAGTAAACAAACGCAAAGAAACCCTTTACACGTCAAAAATATATTGAAATTTTGTGCAAGTTTTCAACAAAGAGTCATAACAATAAATTGACAATTATTGGACATGCAAAGTAATTCTCCAGAACAACATTCTGATAGAGAACAAGTGTCATGGTGGTTCAAGTTTCTGGCCAGAGGAGTGGGTACAATAGGAGGATTGGGTAATTTACATCTGTTCATGAGTAATGTCCACGTTTACATGTAATGCATAAAATAACCGGAATGACACTGTAGTACCTGAATGTCGTCTAAATCAACCCACATAATATATTGGAAGAAAAGAAATAACATATTAATCTATCTATCTACCTATATTCACAGGGACCTGCAGTTACGCATTTTGAGTCTTTATGGTCAGAAATATCACTGATAAAGTCCTTATAACTTACTAAAAACCCGCAACAAGCTGTGAGTTTAATTGAAATATCATTATATAATCACATAATGATGTTTCGATTAAACTCCCAGCTCGTCACGAGTTTATAATGACTATCAGTGATATTTCTGACCATAATTTGGCATAAACACTCAAATTCTCAGACCGTAACTGGTCCTATACCAGTACAGCAACACCCTCTTGCAAGTATTATGTGCAGTGTGTGTGTCAGTGTAGTATTAACACTACAAATTCTATTCACAAGTAAAAGAATAAAAGGTAAAAGTTTGATACTTAGGTTAGGGTCTTGGGTGATGTACATGTACATGTATGCTTGAGACTATTGTTTTGAATGTCTCAAGGCCTGTCAACGAAACAACACACTGTGGGAGACAATTCCGCTGTACCAATGCTAATTCTTGAAGTCGGACGAGTCACATGACCTAATTTGCATCACATTTGTTGTGGGATAACTCTCGGGACTTATCATCGCTCTCTACGAAGAATCCGATGTTTTGAAATCTAAATGCAGTCATATAGAATATAAAGAAGGAAAGAGAGTCATTCCTCATGAGGTTCCTCAATGAATTTCAAAAATTGTAAGAGTAATTTAGCTCTTGTGCTCAAAATATAATTCAACAAAGTTGCATTACAGTCTATGATAAACACAGAGTTTATCCCCCAGGTCATCCTTGGAATGTTTCCGGGATTATCTTCATTTAGATTTTAGTGTGATATCACGCTGACTTTGAGAATGGGAAGAAAAATAATCTTAAGAAGTAGGAATTTGTATAAATGAAAGGGAGTGTGAGTTACATATGGACGTCTTATAGGCTACACTATGTACACTATACAGGGGGACTGCCGCTAACCCATAAATTACATGTACACTATGAAACAATGTCAATCTAACACTGGGTCTTCAATGCTCTATGGGCTCCCATCTAAGCTTAAGTCCATAAAATGGCATATTCAGTTTGGGTCCAAAGCCAATGGAGCTACTATAGCCTGATCAAGCTTTTTTTTCCACTTTGAACCTGACCTGATAATTACACTTGTAGGATTTTGATGAGATTTGATATACATTTTATGTAACATAAACTACTGTATCAGTATTTAGTACATGTAAACATCATGTTATTTTGGGTCGGTCCAAAAACACTTAGGTTTGATGAGGTTCAGTCAATCAGTGGTTTAGTCCACCCGTATTATTTTATATTGTCCCAGAGTCAGTGTAACAGTGCTCGACCAAATACATACTTTTAAAAGCTCTACAATCAATGTCTTATTGCTGGTTCATTTAGGTATTTAAATGCTCCACAAAATCGGAATCATGATATCAATAACAGTTTTTGTAGTGATTAGACATATTGAAGGAAAGGTTTTCCAACAAATTGTTGACTTGCAGTGGGCACCAACTGTACCCACCTCCTCACTAACATACAGTGTATTTCTTTCCTCACTGGAAGCAGAATTCCACCAGTCTTATACCTTAGCATTATATAAATATATGTCATCATTGTCTGTGTTTAGCATACTCATATCTTAGTTAACGTAACTCCCTACATCTGTGACATCATAAACAGATCAAACTCTTATTGGTTTATTTTTTACAGTTCTTATCAAATCTTTACATCCATATATAAGATGCTAAGTCCAGCTAGAAATAAATAAAAAAGGGTGGGTTTATATAAAAAACTAGAAGAAATCAAATAATTTCAAACTGCTTTAAATAAAAGTCCATACTTGTAACTATTCCATATACAATTATTCAATAGTCGGTCATGTCTCATATCAAGAGGAAGTCCACCCACAACCAGAGGAAGATTTAATTAAATTAAATTTAAGTTAAATTAGATGTAATGAAATCTGTGAAATATGGCTGAAATTGTTATTCTAATGTGAACATTAAAAATAATGAACATTGTTTAACATATTCATTAGGCCACATCAAATTTATTATTAGTTCTTCAAGAGCGACCGCACCTAAAATTGCCAATTTCAAATTTTAATATTGAAAAAATAATCTCGCACGAATTTTCCAGTCGAACGCCAAGAGTTGTTTTTCCTTCTAGATTTGACACTAAGCTTCCTTAATATGCTTTAAAAAGATGTTACTGGTCTTCATAAATGACCTGATAGATTCCCGAGTCAGAATTGTACACCAGATTGATGGTGATTTGCATTTAAAGGCTTCAAATGTAGTCATTTTTATTGCTTAAGACATCAATATTTTCAAAATGAGGCAGATCTTATAAATATTTCATAACTTCCGTAACTCTATAGGTCCTTATTTTGTCAAACTTTTGTAATTTCAACTTCATTTTGAAAATTAATTTAATTCATTTTTGCGCCCGCTCGCCCCTTAAATTTATCAAATATGTCTGAAGAACTACATGGAATAATTAATTTGGTGTGGCCTTATAATTAAACATGCTATAAATAGAAATCCATGTATTAATGTAGGTCAGTATGTAAAAAATAACCTTGGTTAGTAGCTTTTCATGATCAGCTTTATCTTTTTATTTATTGTATTTGATATTCCCATGAATATATCCATCCCTAAGAAAATTCCATTGAAAAATACATGCTTTTTCAAAAATTCTTTTTTTATTTGAAAAACTTATAAAACACAAATAAATTGGTGGTGTTTAACATTACCTACCCATATTTTTTTTTTCGTTTCAACAAGAACTCAAAATTATGGAGTATTAACAAGCTTAATTCATATTTTGGTCATTTTTGAGTCGGACATATCTGCATTGCACGGCCACTTTTACATAAATCAGCATATTAGTATAAACACTTTTTATTTGTAGTATCATATCTTTCCTTCATGGTTCAGTATCAAATTTAGAATCCCATATATATAATGAAGGAAAAGGCTCTCTTGCATCACTGGTTGCTAAAATGATCCCCCATACAAATGCATAAAATGTGATATTTAGAGTGCTGATAATGTAAAAATATGTGCAAATCTCACTTTCTTGATTCATTTTCATTCTTCAATACCATATGTACTTAATAATGGAAATTTATGGAAACAACTTGTATGATTTGGTAAGTTATAATATATCAGAAATATGTAAAAGACCCATAGTTTTACATTATTTTGTTAATATATATGTTATTTTTTATGAAGACAAATCCACAGAGTTTTATTTCCCCCACCCCTCCTTTTGATGGAACGTATATGACACCATCTAGGGATCAAGAACCCTTAACATGATCAATTATCATTATTCCTGAACTATACCTTTTTATCTCTAATAAAAAAAATAAAGGGAAGGGATACTTCATTTCTTAATTTTTTTTCAAAAAGTTATCCAGAATTTTGAATTATATTCTAGATCTATTCCTATGTATTATTCCTGTACCTTCCGATATCTGCTTGTATATCAATACTCAATAGACAATTGACAAATTATCATCAAGTATCATTATGAAGTATTATTTTTTATATTACATGTATATAACATAACCAGTAACTATATGATCTATATTACAGTTGCCATGGTGACTGGCTTGGTAGCTTGTATCACATTAACTGCAATGTGTTTAGTGGCTGGAGTTATACAGATGTAAGTAAAGTCTTTATTGTGCATTAAAAAGTTTTGATATGAATGTTCACTTAACAGAGAGTACATATGTTTAACTAAATGTTGGATTTGTTCCATCACAAATAATGTCATTACAAATCATATTTGGATATATGGTTGAGCATTTTAGAGGAAAAATTAATACTTTTGATGTATTGATGTATAATTAATAATGTCTGACTGTTTTCACTAAATCTCAGGTTAATAGGCTTCCTAGCTGTCTTGTTTGAAGCACCGTGCTGTTGCCAGTTCATAGAATTTGCAGACAAGATAGGTGCTTTTTCAGATAGAAGACCTTCATGGCAGAAAGCTGTAGTATATTGTTTGTAAGTTTCCTGTCTGGTATTCTGTATGTAGCATTTTATGTACTTTCAGATGTGTCTTTCTCACATTTCATTTAGGTCTTTTGATTTTAGTTTACATTATCTCTTTTGAAATACATCTAAACCAGTGTGACTCAGTGGATTAGATACCCTGCTTGTGACTGTGAGGTCCCAGGTTTGACTCCCACTGTGGGCACACCAGTGTCCTACCTTTTGCATGAGACTAAAAATTGAGGTCCTGTGTCATGGTAGGCATGGCATGTAAAAGACCCACAATGTTTTTGGATGAGTTTGTTGCAGAGGTATAAATTTCTATGCAATGCCATAATTAATCAATAAATCAAATACATCAAACATATATAACTCCCAAGTTTGTGTGTAGATGTGTGTGTGTGTAGGTGTGTGTGTGTGTTAAATTCCCATCTTTGCATGAAGCTTTACTTTTTCTTGGTGTTTTTTTCTAGAGCATACATCTTACCCACATTCAGCTGATATAGGCATTCTGTTATATACATGTATGCATGTGTGAATATGTCTATCTGTGCTTTTGTGTGTAGGTTTCTGTGTTAAATTATCATTTTGGAATAGAGCTTAACAGTTATTTCCTATTTTTTTCCAGAACTTCATTATTTCCTATAATCAGTTGTATTTCAACATCAACAGTATTTGGGAGTGGATTAGTTTTCACAACTGGTGTTTTATATGGACTCATGGCTGTAGGAAAAAAGTAAGACCTTTCTATTGTGTTTTCCCATTAAGAATTAAATATTACTACTTCTGCACATTGATCTTATGCTTCATTACATGCCAGACATATGCTGTTTGTCATAGAAATTTATGTCATTCTACTGTGATGTTTCAAAGCAAGCACTAACTTTATGATGAAAATTTCTGCAAAAAGAAGAGTTTCTTGTATATTAAGGCACCATACATCATGTCCAAAATTTACAATAATGTCTGTTTAACAACTTCAAAACTGGGTGAAAAGTTTCAACAGTTTTAAAATGTCATGTATGAATGACAACGGATTTAATTTCTTTGTTGGTTTCTTGGGGTTAAAATTAAAATATTAATCATTTATCACATACTCTGACTTTTGCAATTTTTTATTTTTAAGGGGCGATAGAGATGATATGAAAGCTGCAGCAAGGAGAGGAGATACAGAAATGAAAGCCCAGCTGTTAGAGAATGAAGAAAAAGTAGACTTACATGTACCAGATAAAAATATTCCCTAAATATATCATGTGATTTGAAGTCTATCTACTTATGTGATATGTCTGAGGAGGCTGCGTAAAGCAATATTTGTACCAGAATTGATGTGTGATGCCCTTGCTGATGACTGTATCCAGGGCAAAGTGATATGTATACACACACATTCTTGTAGTAATCTCATCTTATTATTGGCATCATTTGTAAACTTGATAAAGCAGAGAATTTGATTTTTAAGAACAGTATAGTGGTAACAGAATCATTGTATTTGTACTTTCTGTGGCACAACTAAATTTTAGCACATAATGATGAAAGAGCAGGTTAGTGATGTATTAGTGTATTCATCATTAGTGTATTCATCATTAGTGTATTCATCAAAGGTATTAACTTATGAATCATGATGTGATAAACATGCATACTGTGTAAATTCATAATCGTAGTGTGAAATGTGAAATGATGACAAAGTGATTTGACATAAATTTTATTTACATTTCATTTATGTTTATAATTTATAATCAGATCTAAGATGAAATGACATTGTTGTCATAAAAAACACATGTACGGTATATGACTCCTGTACTAGGTACATTTGTATTTCAAATATATCATGTCCTATAACCTGAGAAATATACTACAATCACCTTGCATTGCATGCATTGTTTATTTTATTACTAATTAATAACCATCTTTTTCAAAAATTCCAAACAAAGGGGTTAAGATATTTTAGTAGTAGTTTATTAACCAAAAGCATGATAACTTATAGGTAAATGAATACAATCAGATATAGTTTACACAATATAATGGCATGTGGAGAAAAGACAAAGGGTACACAATTTCACCACAATAATTCTCTAGTTTTCATAGAAAAAGTGGAAACATTTTGACATAATAACAATTGCATAAGATCTACACTTAATGAGCTTAAAGATAAATTATGTAAGTGTCCTTCATACTAGTTTTGAAGATATATAACATACACTTATGTAAAGTAAAAGTTGTTATATATTTTGCATAAATATGAAGGGGGCATTTGTGACCAAAAGGACTGAAGAGCTGGGACTCGGAGTAGTCTACCACTCGCGGATTAGAAGCATGGTTAGGAGACATAGAAAAGGTCTGCTGAAGAGTCCATTTTATTTAATATATACTGTTGCAGCTAATGTGCTGTGATGGAGGAAATGGGAATACCTAAGGAAAGTGCAAGACCTTTATCATAAACAATGGATGCCTTTACAATAAAACCTGCTCTTACAGCCATTCTAGATAAGCAATGTATTCATTCAAACCTGCTCTTACAGCCAACCTAGATCAGTAATGTATTTATTCCCACCTGCTCTCACAAACACTCTAAATAAGCATAAACTTGTCTTGAGATACCTCTTTAAGAACCATCCAAACTATTTTCTATTAAAACAAAACTTGTTTTTGTGACCATTTGTCTGTTACGACTAGCAACTAAGAAAAACTGTAATCATCTTGTTATTGTCTTTGGACTAAAATTTTATTCTAAGTGGCTAAATTATCAAAACTTTAATATCATTGATATGTTTTGACAATAGTCATTCTTGAGAGGCTGTGTTGTCATATTACTGAGATGACCAAGTAATTCAGTAGTGTTTAGGTCACCTGGAAATGTACACTGTTATCTCCTGATCTCTTCCAGCTGCACATATTACATGTATGTCACATCAAATTCAGTGCTTTAATTCCCTGATTATAATAGTAGACACAATTATCTTCATCTGCAATGACAATTCAGTGCAGAAACTCTCAAAATGTATGTTAAATACCCCCCGACTGTATTGCCAAATGTAATAGTACTCACTTGACAATTGAAAGCCTGGGTAAGATCTAGACCAGTGTTTTAGCTCCCAAACAGCAGTCTCTCTTTGATATTGATTGTGAATTTGATTGTATATTGTTACTAGTCTCGATTTATTCATGTCATATAACAGCATGCATGTTTTTTTTTTTTTTTTTTTTTTGGGGGGGGGGGGTGTATGTTTTATAATGTATGAAAAATATCAAAATTTGGAATCTCATTTTTTATGTATGTACATGAATGCTAGGTTTTTACAATTAGAGATATATGTGCATGTCGATGTGTGTTTTAATTAGAGATATATGAGCATGTTAATATGTGTTTTAATTAAAAATATATGTGCATGTCGATGTGTGTTTTAGATACACAGTGGGTAAATTAATATTGATGGGGATAAAGATATGCACTTTGATGAACTATAGGACTTTTTTGTACCAGCACATCAAAAACTCTTCAACTTCATTAACGACAAAATTAGAATTATATTAAATTTATCTTTACACGAAAGTTTCATTTTACTTTTTTTATTTAGATATTCTTTATTCATGAAGCATCAAGTTTCTCCTTTAAATATTAGATAATTATTCTGAATATAATAACACATTTCTATCAGTTGATATATAATTATAAATTTAAAATACCGTATTGCATATTTGTGTAAATGTCCCAGTACATGTATAGTCACAAAGTCATAAGTCAACAACTTTTATATAGTCTGTTTATATGATTTGTATCAAGAGACAATAAGCAACATCGCAATGTTTATCATACATTGTATATTTCTTTTAGCTGATTATGTTTGAAATTACAAACAGATAAAGAAATAAAACCACAAAAATTATAAAGTTGACGAGATGGAGTTATTATTGCATGTCCTGCAAAGGACAGATTAGTTAATGACATCATATGAATAACAATTGAAAATCCTCTTTATGGCATATTTATTTACAAATCTGATAGGAACTAAATGGAATGTGGCAGTGATATTTTCCCTGCATATGTCATGTACTGGAAAATGTTAGAGTTCTTTTTTCACATACATGTATATTTATTACTGTTACATGCTGTTTGTTTTTGCCATTTTTAGAAATATGGCATTTGTTTTTTTTTCAATATTACCATGTATTTATGACCAAAATGTGCAATAAATAACTGCATTGTAGCAAAGATGTTATTAGTGTCTCTCATTTATGGTTTGTGATGTGTCAGACACCAGTTATGGTTTGTGACATCACTAACACCAGTTGTGGTTTGTGACATCTCTAACACTAGATATGGTTTGTGATGTCACTAACACCAGTTGTGGTTAGTGGCATTGCTAACACCAGTTATGGTCTATGACATCACTAACACCAGTCATGGTTTCTGACGTCACTAACACTAGTCATGGTTTGTGATATCACTAACACCAGTTGTGGTCTATGACATCACTAACACCAGTCATGGTTTGTGATGTCACTAACACTAGTCATGGTTTGTGACATCACTAACACCAGTCATGGTTTGTGATGTCACTAACACCAGGTATGGTTTGTGATGTCACTAACACCAGTTATGGTTTGTGACATCGCTAATACCAGTTATGGTCTATGACATTACTAACACCAGGTATGGTTTGTGATGTCACTAACACCAGTTATGGTTTGTGACATTGCTAACACCAGTTATGGTCTATGACATTACTAACACCAGTCATTGTTTGTGATGTCACTAGCACCAGTCATGGTTTGTGATGTCACTAACACTAGTTATTTTCTATGTACTCAGTGATGTCACTAACACCTATTATGGTTTGTGATGTCATTAACACCAGTTGTGTTCTCTGTACTCTGTGATGTCACTAACACCAATTATGGTTTGTGACTTCAATAACACCTGTTATTATTTGCAATGTCACTAACACCAGTTATTGTTGTGATGCCAATAATACCAATTATGGTTTGTGACATCATTAACACCAGTTATAGTTTGTGATGTCACTAACAACAGTTATGATTTGTGACATCACCAACACCAGTTACAGTTATGATGTCACTAACGTCAGTTATGGTTTGTGACGCCACTAATATCAGTTATGAGTTTATTGTTACTGGTTCTTGAAAGAGATTTTTTTTCTCTTAATAAGCAGTGGTGTGATGAAATTCACCAAATAGAACAGTAAAATACTCAAATGCAGGTTTATAAAATGACCCTTGTACTATATTATCTTGTGCATTACCTAATTAACGAAACTGGCTAGAAAATTTCAAGAACCACATCAAGGTGCACCAAGTTTACATCAGGGAGACTTCTGTTGAAGTATCATAAAATGCAAAACAATGTTTTGCTGCAAATTATAGCATTATTTTAAAATCAATCAGAAATTTAAGGCATAATTATATTCTTATAATGAAACTTAGGTATAAAATCCTATGAATTTAAAGAAAATGTCCTACAAATGCAGATAATGTATATATGTGTAATAGAAATAACTAAAACACATGGTTAATTAACTAATTTAGCATTAATATACAATTCTCGACCCCTTGACATGTATCTAGTAGAAAATTACATTAACAATCTGTTGTAATACTTTTGTGTGTAAACTTTTGTGTTAGATAATAAAAGAATGTATTTATACTGGTCTCTTTTAGTTCCAGTTGCATACTCGGTCACATAAAACTCAACATTTTCATTGTTTTGTTAATGAACATTTGATGGATTCAAACATATGACATATCACATTTCTGCCTTTAATAAGCTTAAATATGAGTAGAAAAGAAAATCTTTTACATAGACTAGTTCCTTTATAGCCAATTATTAATACAATGTACTTGTGTCATCAGACAAGACAAATAAAAGAATCACACTTTTATCATTATATAGGATAGTAATGCCGATTATGATTATTGGAGTTCATTTTTCCTGGCTATGAAACTATATCATAATTGCTTTCATCAAATTTTAAAATACTTCACACAAAAGTTATCAATGAAGCAAAGATGTATTGTGACTACAACACAAGATCATACCTCAAAGGTCAAGGACATAAAGAGATACTGTGTCACATTCTTACCTGCTTATAAAAATTTAATACTTGGTTTGATCAAGATGATACTTAATGTAATTGCTACAAGAATTAATGAGTGTGTCTTTACCTCGATCAAAGGCGTACATCCAAAATGAAATTCACAATGAACTATTGACCAAAAATTTAGTCCCATTCAAAAAACCTTTGTGCCGACTTATATTTGCTTCATGCATGTACTTATCAAAATTATCAACAATAAAACAAAGATATTTCATAATACCTGATTTAATGTAATACCATCAAGGGCAAGGTCCCAATGAGCAAATCCATGAAATTCTTGCTTCTCATATAAATTCTCTTTAACTTTAATGTTTTTGATCATGTTCCATTATAAATACTGACACAAGGGCGTGTCTTGACTTTGACCAAAAGTCATACCTTCAAGGTCAAGGTCACAGTCATTTACTTAACTAGTTTCTGAGTAAAAGTCATATCCAATTCATAAAAAGTTACATTTATGCTTTGATTTGCTTCATGCTTTTCATAATTGTTACCAATGACAAAAAGGTGTGCCGTGACCTATAGCCAAAGTCATATTTTCAAGGTCAAGGACACAGTGAGCTAATTACTGAAATTATTTTTTGGTGAATAAAGTCAAGACCACAAGAGACCTGTGACCAAATTTGCTGTTTTTTTTTTTTTTTTGGTCAGAAGTCCATACCATTAACATTGATCTGCTTCATATGTCTTAGATCTGTTAATAAGTTTTCAACCTAACTTTATATTGGAAAAATCAAAGTTACAGAATGCCTCTGATAAAATACCTACTCATGTCCATTTAACTATCTTTTGACTATGATCAGCTTCAAATTCCACAGAAAGGTTACACACACTGCCAGATTTATCCTTTTTTTTGGCTTGGGGTATTGCCCTGTTAAAATAGCTCCACTATTAGGATTGGGGAGGCGAAGTCCCTTTGAAGTATACCATTATTAAACTTCAAACTTCGTGTTCATATGAAAATATAAGATCTATTTTTATACTTAAAAATCACTTTCAAATTATAATTAGTAACTGTTATAGTTTTTTAAAAAATATTTACATATTTTAATGCTATTATCATATATACTGGTATGATATTTGACACATGACATGTTAATGAAGTTTAATTTGAACATGTTTCAGTATAAGATTTTTCAGATTTATACTGCAATGAACCATTACATATTGATATTATATATTGTAATATTAGTACCCTTATTGTTCTTTAGGCCAGTTGAGCTATACTGGAGATAAACTATATCTACACCTTTATAAAAGACAAACACGGCGTCATACTTAACTTTGATTATTATAAAACAGTTTATTGAAAATAAGTGATGTGTATACAGGCAGTATTTATAAGGATAGAAATTAATACCTGAAGCTGGCAGCTACATACACAATTCTTTACAGTAGTTCTACCAGTACATAAATTTATGAAAGAATGCAATACCATTATCACTCAAAAATCCTAAAAAAATGTTAAAGGTAACAACTGCTGGATAGCATTCATCAAATTCAGAAAGTAGTCTTGGCTGGATTATATATATGAGGGATGTATCTCTTTCAAAATTTGTTGTCATATGAAATCTAAATAATACTTTGCTTATTAAAGCAATATGACACATTACAATACAATAATATCCCATCACAGAAAATAATATATTCGATAATATGTCACAAGGCAGGATAAATAAAACTACCGGGTATAAAAATTCAAGGAGTAAATTTGTTTTTATTGAGATACTGAATATACTGAAATGCTCTACAGGGTATGCTTTACAGGGTATGATTATAGTCATTACAACTTGTCACAAAGCAGGACAGACAGACAGATGGTTACTTTAATCTACTGATAATTGTACTGTGATTCAACACAAATTGCCTACAATGAATATTAAGCCTTTGAGCACTACGTATGACATATCCCTTTTATACAGGAATGCATGTACACTTTGAAATATAGTATCAAATCAATTAACCTGACAGTACATAAAATCAACATTTCACAACGAGATCATGTAATTATACTTTGAATACATGCATTTTTATATTTTACAAATATAAACTGTTTTTAGAATAATAATAATATTGATCAATGAAGAGAATTTTAAAGGTCTGATTGCAATGCTTTATTTTGAACAATTAAAATTTCTTCAATCTGTAAAAATGTCACAATTGATTGGTCTTGCTTTTCAATATCTCTGTGATAAGTTTTTCAGTCTTAATTCAATTGTATTTTAAGAAATAAATTGAAATAAATTGAAAAGATGTGAAAATAAAAATTAACAAAGCTTAAGGATGTGTAAAATGGTGTTTGTCTAAGTGATAAACCATCAAAACCCAGAAATAATAATAAAAAATAAATAATAAATTCACGGAGAGGTGACAGTTCGTTAGAATAGTAATAGCAATGTAAGCATTATAATGGCCAATTAAAACGGATGTGTCTAATACCACTATTATACTATAATACTATATATACTGATAAATTACTTCTTGTATCTAAATGTTTATCATTAATAATTAGGATTAAATTCCATCAAACTTGTTAAAGCAATCACCCTTCTGTGATAAAAAAAGATTGTGATTTTTTTTTACCCCTCTCAAAGACAAATTAATGAGCATTATGTAATTAATTTTCAATTGATGAAAATAAGAGAATAACAATTTTTTAAATGTTAATGCAAAGCAATATGCTTTCCAACACCAATGTTAAAAAATTCACCAGCATAATGAAATATACATAACATTGAAATGACATAGAAAATCAGACACAGCCTGCATGACTAGCAATAAAGAACTTAAAGCAATTAAAAGCTGCTACTTTCATGTCTTATGGATACATATGACTTATACATACACATGGATCTGTACTGGGAATCTGTTATCCTTTGTGTAACAAATTATCAGTAAGTACAAGGAATATAGGAAAAATATGAAAGTAACAGCTATAACCACTTCTGCTGTAGACTATAATGAAGTATAATGAGCCCAGTAGTGTGCTTTAGAACATTACATTATCACAGTCTTAACTTGAAAGAAATAAATTCTATATCACAATTACAATCAAGCTTTGGTATTTGAAATTCATATTTAGAAATAGAAAATATCTCAGAAAAAAATATAAAATTAAAGTCCATTTCAAACACCACATGAACAATAATATCTAGTTCTACTGCAGATATATTCTATACCAAATAAGAGTAGTAGACACATGGAAAGATGAGCTGTTGGACATTGTATGAAAACTTTATTAGATATGTTTTACATTAAAGTATATTCATAGCCACCAACTTAAATTAGAAATCTGAAAGCTGACACAGTTCTGATAGGCCCCAATGTGTGACCTTTGACTCTAAAATCTATGAATATGCTCCTTCCATCTTTCTACATCTGTTTGTGAGATCTGAAACCTGTGTCACGTCTCAATTAACCGGTGTGTTGTCAGTGAGTGACAGGTGTAAAGACGGCCAGATAGACAGACAAACTGAGAGAATGATTTGAATTAGGTACCTGCATGAATGCTGGCTCTAAAAATATTATATGCAAAAGAGAACATCAGGCTCTAAAAATATCATATACCAAAGTGAACATCAACAACTGTACTTGTAATGGAAGCATATGGAAAAGACAGTGTATCATTACTCTCAAAACACTATACATACGTATCATAAAATAATATTAATTAAATAAATTCCTACACCAAAACATTCATTACATTGTTCATATGTATCCTACATAATTTCAATGGTCGATAAAATTTTAACAACATATTAACAAAAACAAAACTTAAATATTTTAAAATAGTATTATTAAAATGATTCAAAGATAAACATACATGAATACAAAAATTCAACTTAAAAAAAATACATTAAGATAATTAACCATGTGTTACATACATACTTACACCATTTGCATACAACAATTTAAATGTAATTATTTTATCATGTACATTTGTATTTTAGAAGTAGATGTGTCCCTTTTCTAAAATTGGAACACATGAAATCTAAATGAAGTTGATAATATTAACAGGAATAAATTAAGTGTGATCAAGACATTGGTGATACATCTCTGATGTGTCATGATATATTACATTGCCCCTATCAAATAACTGTAAAAGTATGTCATGAGAGATGTCTGTAAAACCAGCGTCACTTCAAATCCAATAATGAATCAAAGCACAAGACCTCAAACCATCTTGTAGTAAAAAGAACACAAAATCCATCGAACTACATTCTCGGCACAGTATTCTGACTATTTCACAAACGCATGAATTCTCCAGTATACCACTCTCGTCATGATACAATTAAGTTCCACAGACAAAGTCACTAAGTCTATTGAGGTCACCAAAGTCTGGTATGGGTGTAATGTCTTGCTCCAATTGTCTGATGATTTGTTGGACCACCAGACACTGTCCAGTTGTAACCACCCGGGGTTCCCCTCCAGGGCGTAGGAATACCAGAGAGAAAATCTTGAGTCACATTTTTGTCATTAATCTGCAACACATTTTGTTTCTGGTCTATGCTTGGCAAACTGCAAAATATATATTTTTATCAAATAAAAATATTTCAGTATTTCAAAATCAATAAAAGCTGATTGTTACTACACTGTACTGACATATCAGTTTACATGTACTTATTTGTAAATGATTTTTCATTTAGTCAGAGAAATGTCAAACATTTTACTGAGAACTTTCATTTATAATGTACATACTGATTTGAATGCATATGACTTATAATCTTTTGCAATATTGCTACTGATGAACCTCAAAACTTCAGTTTATGGTTTAAAAGGCTTCACCATTAAATATCCTAAATTCTGAACTCAGACTTTCCTTAAACACCTCAGACATAATCCTTTAGTCTTCATACATAACAATCAATGAAGTGTAAAATTATTGAAGTAATTAATACCTAGTAGTGGATCCCAACTTCAAATGTCCATTTCTCCCTTGATATTCCTGATGCATATTCATTTTTTCCTGGTAGGAAGGCCCATCTCGTGCGAGGAGTGGCGGTGTATCATCTGCACTCTGGTTTCTGTCTAAGCCTCGCCCACTGTGACGTCTCCCAAGTTTGACACTACTGTCTGGCCTTGACCCTGGCGGTGGTGTACTGCCATGTCGGCTGTAGTTAGTAATACTTGCGCCATATTGACGAGTATTGGGATTAGGTGTATATCTTATTTCAGGATGTGCACTAAAAAGCAATATTGTATTGCATGCTATAAGTAAGCAGAAATTAGTGTGTTATTTTTCATATCCTTTAATTGCAATGTCTAGATTATACATCAACTTATGTTAAATATCAACAACCAACTCTACAGATAGTATTTATATTCTGTTGACTGACTCCTTGAGAGAATTACTCCATTGAGATTGTGTTGGTCAGCACTGAATAATAGAGGCAATCAGATTTGCAAGGACTTGCCCCTGTTTGAGAGCCATACCCAGACTTTGCAGGTGAGAAAGGCCATGCCAGACACACATGCTTTGAAGTTGTGTAATATACTATAGAGTAAACATCACATGGTCACATATTAGTGTTGTCCATTCCATATCTTATAATTCCATTTGATATCTACCATGACAAGGAAGGTCTATCTCAAACATATTAAATGGATCAGCAGTCTTTATCCACTTAGCCAGTTCTTCTCCAAATTTTGTTTGGTATATATTTACCACTTAGTCCAAATCATGAATTTCAAAGAAATGTAGCTGTTTTCAAAATTTTTGTTTTTTCAAATACATGTGTGTATCACCCTTAACTATTTAAGAATCAATAAGTATCTTACTGTTTTGTATATACATTAATATTACTACATGTATATTGGTTTCATTTCATCTAAATAAATAAATTTTATTTCATTAATAAATTTCTTTTCAGACACAAATTCTAAATCATTAAATTATTTGGTTATAAAGATTAGGTATTACTACAATGATATAAGTTTACTTTGTTTCAGTATGAATTAATAATATATAGATCTATAATACATACAAAGATATTTCATCAACTTTTACAAAAATAATTTCCATTACAAGTCATTTTGAACGCACATGCACACATTAACAGACACACAAACAGCCACATGACCATTTCTACCTATTTTTTCATTTTGATTGTTATATCAACAACTGAAAACAGCATGAAACCTTTTTAACAATCCTTAAATAATGCAGACTTCATTTATCAGTAACAGCACAGATAACAAAAGATCAATTAAAGAACAGTTGATATGCAACATATCTGAAATATCAAGCCACAGAAAATATAACTAAAAAACAAACAATCAATAGTGTAATCCCAAAACTAAGAACAACTCTCAACAACACATTGGTTAATACAAAACACTTTGTAAATTACCTCACAGCTGATCTTGTGTAATATTTTGGAAATTGGATTTCTTGCCTTTTATGGAAGTAAGATATTTTAATATCATGCCTTAGTACTAATCTATTCAGACATAAAATATATTTGATCCTATGTTCCTACAATTTATCTAAATAATGGTATCATTTCTACATTTTATCTTTTTATATCTGGTTTATAAAATTTGGGATAAGAAGAATGAAATCAATTAAAATTCATTTATTAGCATATAGGAATACCACTGTCTCCTGTGAAGATATCTTATACATGGGCGTAGTAGATGCACAATCAGGCAGTGTCAATGAAGTGATTCACAAGAAACACAATACTTTTTAGGTGATACCATACTAGAACTGTCCTGATGGGACAAATATTCCCACTTTAGCAGAGTGCTCCATACCACTGATTTAAAAGGGAACTTAAGTTTATATTTCCAGACAGACTGTGACCTAAGCTCTTGACACATTCTTGAGTCATGGGTAAAAATTCTGTACAGTATAAAGCCCATCATAATGCAACCATTAAGTGAGATGTAACATTCATAAGAAATATAAAGCAAGTGTACATTGTTGCTTAAGCTATACAAACTTTACATAAATGTAATGATTGGTCGACTAATCAGATAAAATGTCTTTGAGGACTGTAACCTATAGAGATATACCTTTCGGTCACTGATTGGACAAAATGTATATGAACCAAACATGGGGGCAAAAGCCTAAGCTTTGGTCAACTGGTTGGACAAATGTCTCTGTGATCTAACCTCTGGAGGTATAACCTGTGGTTAACTGATAGGACAAAATGTCTCTGTGAATTAAACTCTGGAGGTATAACCATTAGTCAACTGATTTTTTGAAAAATATTTTTTTTAACTAGACCTTGGAGATAAAGTCTTGTGGTTAAATGATTAGACAAAATGTGCCTGTGGACAAGACATTGGAATGATAATAGTTGGACAATTGCTTGGTATTGAAATAATAATATGATAAAGAAATGTGCATTAACTGACAAACAGAGATGGTGATTCCAAAATACTCCATGAACATTATCTACAGAAGTTATAATTATGCAGACTACATTATGATGTAATAATATGCATAAACATCCAGAAGATTACAAAAGAATTAGTGGCAAATACAAAAATAAAATACTAGCATAGAAGAATATCTATTACAGATATGTAGTACATGCATTTATTTCAGATTTATTATATGCTGTTACAAGGAAACTTATGAATAAAACATAGCTTATGTCTTTGTGTTATACATACATACACACACACACACATATATATATATATATATATATATATATATATATATATATATATAAATATATATATATATATATATATATATATATATATATATATATATATATATATATATATATGTATATGTATAAAGATATATATAGATAGATAGATAGATATACTTTATATACTTTAAACCAGAGATTAGCACTATAGAAAATTATTTGTTTATAAAAACAGTTATATTCTTCATATTTTGATTTCAATGATGATTATCATTTTACTCACTCTCTTTCTCTTTCTCTTCCCATTAGTTTTTCTAAAATGTCATCATTCTGGACATTTCGTACCGCAAGATTGAGATTTTGAAGTTCTGAATTCTGTATAATAACATTACAAAGGAAAATATTGTTATAGTGACTTTTTCTTTTAAACTTTTCAACATTAAAATACATATTTCAACATTAAAATACATACATACAATTAATTCCACTAGCTATATATAAAATCTCATATATATATATATAAAAGCACAAAAAAGGAAATTGTAACAACATTCACTATTCATAAGTATCGGATCAACCTCAATGAAGGTTAATGCAAATCGCTCGAAAAAGGGGTCAATATAAAAGCACAGGTAAGCAATAACGATACTAAAACAATTAAAAAATTGCCAAATTTTCGAAGCAATCTGCTTCTTCTTCAGGACACACACAAACACTAACACAAATATAAAGACACGAAAAGAAAGATAGAAAATATATACAAAGCACTAGTCTAATAAAAACTGGTTTCTTCAATTGGCTACATATTGAGCGTGTTTCTCTATGCGCTATCTAATAGAACCAGTTTTTATGGGTATGGATATATGATTGATAGATTATTGTTTTATGTTACTCCATGATTTTTATACATGAATATGGCGATGACATCTGCTTGATGCATTGCTTAGAAATTTACACCTTTACAATGGACCCACCCTAAGCAGTGAGGGATTATTTTTACATCCCACACCTACCTGCAGACTTTATTGCCTCATCTGAAAGACAGGACACCAGTGCACCCATGGCAGTTGAAGCCATGATCATTAGTCATGAACTAAGCACCTATTTCACTAGGCCACATTGGCTTTGGATATATGGTCTTGTTACTATTGTTGTCAAGTTTGGGATGTTCGATAGTCGCCATCTTGATTTTTTATCGCTTACTGCGCATCTGGCATTTAAAACTTTTCAATCCAAATTGTTCAAGTAACAACTATCAATAGCATAATTTACTATTGATAACTGATTTTTGAGAGGTTTCAGCGATCGACAATCGAAAGTGATCAACTATCATCATACATGTATTACTTTAAACTTACAGAAAGACAAATAAACCAAAATGCATATTATCATAGAACATATCAAATTTTAGTGGATTTTTAATACTTGCCTCCGAAGTATCTCTACGACGTGGTGAACTGTGATGAGATGTATGAGCACCTGATGAGGGTCGACTAGAGTTGTGTTTTCTTACATTAGAGTAAGCAGAGCCCTGTTTACGCATAATGACATCTCCTTCATGTAATCCTGATAGAAAAAAAAACAGAGATAAATATGCAAGAATCAGGAGGTACGTAACAAGAGTTGTTAGAAGACAACCAAACTTAAACATCAAACATTTTTTTGTACATGTGTAAGTAGGTCAATCTTCAAGGTCAAGGTCAAAATGTAAACAATTTTAATATGTAATAAAAGCCTTTGTCACAAGAATGTGACCCCTTCCAGCAGGATTTTCTCAAAATTCAGGTGGATAACCAATTGTAAACTGTTAAAATTCTGGTAGAGTGGGTCTCACAAACATTTTGATATATGGGTTATGTAAAGCTAAGATGTAGAAAGTTGTGTAAATTTATCTTACTGGAAGTTAGGTAATTTACATGGGACCCTATGGGAAAAGGAATTACTATGCTTTGACCAATTAAACCTTAACCTGGAATCCATCTATGAGAAAAAGCACAGCTTAACATCCATCTGTTAAAATAATTAAGGACATTAAATGCATATGACACCCATCTGTTGACAAAAAGACTTTGTTATTCGGTATTTTTTTCTCAGGAAATAAAAATTTAAATATAAAATCCTCACACCCATCCCATATTTTTTGTGACCTGGAATCTGTAATAAAGTTGAATTGTGTTACGTCTAAATTTTGTTTTACCGTCAGGACATTAGTCCCAGCCAGTTAAAATCTAAAACAGTCTAACGTGATAAACAGCAACAAAGTAGACTACTTCAACAAATTTGCTCATATTATAAGCTCACTGTTGACTTGATCTTGGAGATGCATAAACTTGGAACAAGGTATTGAAAAGACTTTGTGTCATGGATAATGATTGTAGGAAGCATGAAAAAGAAACAAGCTACAACTTACATGTACAGGCCTGAGCCTGCACTCACTTTGACTTTGAAGGTATATGTTCATGGTCAATGTATTAATAGTAAATTTGATTATCGTCAGAAGGATCTCTTTGAATAATGTTTGCTGAATCAAATCATGTCCTTAACAACTACATGTACATCATTTTTCACAAGTATTTGATCTTAATTCTCACAGGAATATTTTGATTCTGTATTATTTGTTGTATGATTTTAATTAAACAACTGAGAATTGCATTCCAAAATATGAGAATGATAGCTCATTTGGTAACAAATATCATGAAATATTATATTCACATTAAACCAGATACCCGGTACTATAAAACTTCACAAATTGGTAACCTTCTGCTTTTGTGTTGTGATATTGCAAAAATATTGTTTAAAGCAATATCAAACCTCAATCAAGCAAAATCAAAATTATGTCAGATTTTATCATAATTCAGACATATCAAAAGAATATAAATGCTTTCAGGCAGATAAGTTATACTATGATGGTATGAGGGTTAAGCCAATTTTTTAATACATGAGTTAACATATTAGTTAAAACTGACTTACCAGGATAGGACGGAGGTCTACCTATGCCATTTCGACCATTTTGAAGGTCAGTTCTACTATTGAAGAAACCTTCATAAACAACAAAGTTATTTACTTGTGGCAATTCTACAATCAGGTTGTAGTGTTTCTTCAGGAACTGACTGAATTTGAATGAAGGTTTGTCAATTGCTAAGTGAACAGGTTTAATATTTTGATCCTGTAAAGAAGAACAAAAAAAGGATGCATTATGTTTGTGTAGCCAATATTGGTGAGGTTTAGGAATATCAACAATTAATCAATATTTCATTATGATATGACACTAGTGTTTGTAAATAAAACCTTTATCACAGAAATATATATGTAATATTCATTCATAATTATTGATTGCTTGACATGTAATTGATCATTCATTTACTCTATTATCTTTCATGAATAAGAAT
This sequence comes from Pteria penguin, assembly GCA_035048485.1. Classification (NCBI taxonomy): domain Eukaryota; kingdom Metazoa; phylum Mollusca; class Bivalvia; order Pterioida; family Pteriidae; genus Pteria; species Pteria penguin. The sequence continues at coordinate 10,371,382 of CM068586.1, read as the reverse complement.
GATGAAAATTATGTTGTATTTAAAAACCAAATTAACTTATCATAATGATTAAATATAATGTACTTAAAAAAAATAGCAATAAAAAACAACACGTAATTTTTAAATTTACATTTATCTATTCAGTAAAGCATACATATGAACTGACTGAGTTACGCTAGCTGGCGTGTGTTGAATATGAACCTAATGAGTTAAAAGATATTCTTTGAACAATAAGAAATCAGTGATGACTTGAACACTAGGAGTATTTACCCTTTGACACCTAATCTTATCTAAATGTCTGGTTATCATATTGAAGAAGTATTTGAAACAAATTGCTTCAAATTGAAAATTCAAAAACTTGGCAAAGGCATGAAATACTAAAATAGTTAATTATCTTTTACCACTGCATTGACACACACGCACACACACACACACCTACACACACACATACACACACAGACACACACATATATATAACATTTTATAAAAATATTTAAACCAACTTTAAACCGTAATTAAATTAAATTGTGTGAAATAACTTTGCATTGTACTGCAACCACATACGCTACTTTCATTGTGACATCATACATATTGCTGTTACTCTGCTATTAGTTACCAAATATGCAATCTGTCTGCTGAGCCCTGGAGGGCTGAAAGCGCTAACAAAACAGATGGAAGTTATGTTCACTCCAAAATCTTACAATAAAATACAATAAAAACAATATTACATAGTATTCACCTTTAACATATAGTCAAATAATAACTTTCCACAGCCCATTCTTTGTCTTGATTCATGAACATAAAAATCAAGGACACACACAGGATTCATCTCATGGACTCTACCTCTGGAATCATAAACAAACAGCCTCTTCCGACCAATTTTCAGCAGACCAACAGCAGCTCCAGTACCACTAAATAATTAATCAAAATTTTTAATGACATCCTCATTACTACAATTTTGTTTTTTTCAATCTATATCTACATGCAAATGTATTTCTTTTTATTTTTTCACTATTCTCATGTAAACAACCAATACAGGATATAAAAGATTCATTACAGTAACTACATCCAAATGCCCTTTTCTAATCCAAGCAATCAAATTAATACAAGATAATACTGTGTATGTACATAATACAGAATTAACAATTCATACAAGACAATACTGTGTATGTACATAATACAGAATTAACAATTCATACAAGACAATACTGTGTATGTACATAATACAGAATTAACAATTGTATAATGCATGAATGTATACTGAATGACATCTTATAAAAAAATAAGCACAGTGACTTTCAACATGTTTTTTAAAAAATCTGACTTACTTATTTAATTCATCATCTCTCATCATATACAAAATATGGTCAGACAACTCCAGTTTCCTTCCTGTTGTTATAACCGTACGTAAACCTTGAGCCTAAATTTAACAGTACATTACAAATTTACTTTAACTAGAGTTCCCAGATGACAATAAATCCCTATGGAATGGGGTGACTTGTAAAATGTTGCAACTATCAGATAGTATTCTCAAACCTGAATGGCGTCTAAGATTCTGGGGTTCCAGTACCAAAACAGAATATCAATACAGAATGACACATAAGTCAAATGACAAGGTCAACGCCACTAAATCAGGGGCACCAGATTGTTATATTGAATCTATATAATGGAAAAAAGAAATGAAAGCTGTTTCCCTTACAGTTCAAAGAATATAGTCCAGGTTAAAGTTTGTGTAAAGTAGGTCACTAAGTTAAATGCCACGGTACCAAATGAAAGGGCTGATCCGCAGGAATTCATGCATGTATGTGAAATATAAAAGCCCTAAATATAGCACAAGTAAAAGTTTTTGGAAGGCAGGTCAAATTTCAAGGTCACCAGGAAGCCATGGAACCAAATGAAAGCTCTGATCCAGAGAAATCATTATGCGAAATTTGAAAGCCCTGACTAAAGTCCTGGTTAAAGTTTTTAAAAATTAAGTCAAAGACCAAAGTCAAGGTCACTGGGTCAAAATCCATGGAACCAAATAAAAGCTCTGATCCTGGGAATCCATATAAGAAATATGAAAGCCCCTTTCTCTTACATTTCAAAAATATAGCCTTGGTTAAAATTTTTGAAAAGTAGGTCAAAGTTCAAAGTGAAGGTCTCCGTCAAAAATCATAACCCTAAATGCAATCTCTTGTCACTGGAAAAATATGTGTAAAATATCAAAGACATATTCCTTACGGTTCAAAAGATACAACCAGATTAATGTTTTTGAAAAGTAGGTAAAAGTTCAAGGTCTTGGTCACAAGGTCAAAAGTCATGACCTTAACTGAAAGCCTTGGTCAAATCCATATTCCTTCCAAGTTTAAGGTTTTCAATAGCAGGTCAAAGTTAAAGGTCAAGGTCATTTGAACAAAATGTCATGACCTGAAATGAAAGCTCTGGTTATGAGGAATCTACACGTGAATACCAAAGCCTTATTCCTCAAGTTTCAAAAGGTCAGGTTAAAATTTATAGGCATTTGGTCAAAATCCCAAGTCATAGTTACCAATCATGACCCAAAATGAAAGCTCTGGTCATATGGAGTCTATAATGTGAAATATCAAAGTCGTACTCCTTCCAGTTTAAAAAGATATTGCCAAGGTTAAAGTTTTGTCTTTGGACGAAACCGAAAATGAGGACAACAACGCTGGTTATATGACATTAGCTCTGGATTCTGTCCTACTGAGCTTAAAAAATACAAATTTAAAGATTATAAACAATTAATATTTCAAGATTATTTAAAATCTATAGTGAAATCAAAGCCATAAATCAAGTCACTTCATTTAAATACATACCAGTATAATTTTTATACAGTATATCTTAACCTTTCAACATATATATAAATATCAAATGAAGTTTCTTAATGCATTTATTCATTAGATTTATGGAAAGGAGGTACAAGTCTGCAAATAGCTGGATTTACTTCTACTTGTGCATGTATACAATCAATTACTAGAACATGCATATATATAATTATGTACAGATAATATTATTTCAAAGAGTACTATCATTTACAAATTTAGAAATACCTTTGCAGAAGCATTTCCCATGCGATCTATGACTTGCATCAACAACTGCCGTAATCCATGGTAATCATATCTAAAAATAAAATATTACATTTGATATGTAACAAGCAAATAATACAAAACTGATCACTAAATCAGAAGTGTATTGTCTATTGTTTTTTACATATAGTTAACTCCACATTGGTAGTACGTATTTCACACAAATGTTTTTAAGATTCTTGTCCAATGGAGAAGGCAGGTAGGTGCATGTAAACACAAGCACTCTGACTTTTTCAATATTCAACTGACCATACTTAAACACAGACTTGACAAAAGTGGGAGGAAACAATGCATTTCATTAACTGAAACATTTTATTCAGTCCCCTTAGCAACCAAGCATATAAAGTGTACTGATTTTGAAAGTCAATCTGGACTGTCAATATTTGATTACATGCGTGTACAGCAATGATTTAATAGAATGAATGGTTGATTCCACTGTGATTATTCTATTCGGAGTGAAATAATCAAACAAACATGGCTGTCTACATGTTATCAGACAGCTGAGATTGTACTTGATTTTGCTATATTAATTGGCTAATTACAAGTACTGCAACATTTACCACAGATAACATTAATACCATAAATGTCTACTGTCACAGGGTTTTTTTTTCAAAATGAAAAAATGTTACATTTTACTTTAATTTAACACAATCAACTGAATTCCAAAGTTAGAACAAATTATGTGATTGTTTAACAGTACGTCACAGTACTTAGTGGATAGGTGCTTGGTCTATGATCGAGAGGCCCCAGGGTTTGACTGATCCTGCTATGGGCACACTTATAGTGTCCTGTCTAACCGATGAGACACTGAAAACTGAGGCACTGTCCTCTGTCACACTAGACATGGCATGTAAAAGATCCTCACTGCTTTGTACAAGTCCGTGATGCAAAAGTGTGAATTTCTATGCAATGAATCAGGCACATTCCATCACCATATACATGAAATAATCATGGTCTGTGACTTAAAATTAAAACATTAATCTTTAAGGAGAACATCTATCTTTAATTCTTGCAGTATATAGAGCTAGATATTCTTGGCATAGTTGTAATTAGACATATAATTTCTCCAGCTACATGTACCATAATTACTTCTTACGAATTTTGAACATCCACTTTGTAGATGTGCATTATACATAGGATCTACATATACAATTAACAACTTTTTTTCCTCATAAAACCCATTTCTGTACAACATTAATGTCTATATTACCTGCTATAGACAAATGGAAACACAATCCATAATGCTCTTTGATGTATCATTAAAACACCTTAAATAACATACGTATCTGAGAGTGTGGAAAGCGATTGTATGTATAGCAAATGTCATTTTTCACAATAATTGACACATTCGTACAGCATTTGTTTCAAAGTTGTATACAAGATGTATTCCAGTTCTTCTTAAAACAATATCATGGTATAATTATATCCACTGTGATTATAAACACTCAAACTAACGTTTTTAATTAATATTCCAACTATGATGACGCTGGCTTTCGAGGTTACTGAACTCACCTATCATAACCAAATATATTAAAGATAAACAGCTCATCAAAACAAACACTGAAACATTAAACCTCGATAAACCTTACACCATGGCATTGCATTCCACTCACCAACTTTGGAATTTTCATATAGCTGTGTGTTACATGTTAGATATGGAATGTTAATTATAAATTTTCTTAACATATTATCCCAAATTTGGGGGTATGCATTATCTATGAGTGATTACGGTATATGTGTCCTTGCACTGATGCTACAAATGTTGAAACTGAATCCGAATTGATAAACTATATATAAGCTCTGGAACTCGAAAATTTCATCGCTAATTTCAATTTGATAAAATGGCAACTATGGACTAAACCATCCAGGTAACCATTTATATAACAAGATGTGTTTGTAAAACACTAATGCTCCCGACAGCAATGAAGTCCAAAAAGTTATTTTTAGCATGAAGGTCATTGTCAAGGGCTTCATTAGTTGAGTACGCATGTGAAATATGAAGTCTCTATCCCTCACAGTTCTATACAGTTATGACCATGGTTTAATTGACAACAGCATTTACGTCACTAGCCAGTAGGTCTAATCCAGTCTAAACTTTTACTAGCCAGAAGAAAATTCTACTAGCCCAGACAAAAAGTCTTTAATTTTGATAAATTTTATTTCAAATTCATTGTTGTACACGAAATCATAATCATTTTTACACTTGTCATATTGCAATAAATTTTGGATATTTAAAAGCATGTCAATGACGAAGATGTATCTGCAATTTGTATAGAGCTGAAACAATACACTCCTTTCAGGACATGATAACTTATCATGATATACAGCATTAGCAATACCATTTTTTTACATGAGCAATATACTTCTTGAAATTAAAGAAACACTTCATGTAATTAAGGGATCGCCTGATCCAACTTTATTGCCCATTACATGTATGTAGTTTTATTCTAACGTCATTGGGATATAATAATATGTACACTTACTTCTATAAATATGCACATGTCCATCATTTCATATAAGATATAAGTACAAATATAATATACATTGCATTCACAAATAGAAATAGAAATATGTATAGTAGTAGACCATGACACATTTTCACTTCTAATTTCATTACATTTCTGAATGCAGTAAATCCCTTGCTTGGTAGATGCATTGAAGATAATTTACGTATCTGACTTTAGAGAAAGTTTACTGTGAACGATGTGCTTTGGTTTCAATTTTTAAGGTTGAACTGTTCTATTCACATTTTTGAGAGATTGCTTTTTCTTTGTATTCAGATTTTCCTGATAAATTAAACAGCATTAATCATGTAAAATTCTTCAATCATTACAGTTTAAACCAAATTAAAATGTTCCAAATAAAATACAATATGCCATCAATGACAAAGTGTTTAAGAAATCTAAGACATTCGTTTATTTAAAACTGTTAATGAGGGAGGTAAAGATGACTAAACAGTACATGCAGATTATAAAACTGAATTCTTGTTAGTCGTTCTTACAGCTGATTGGAACAGAAATTCATACAGATGAATCAAACATCGAGGCCAAAGAAAATGATGAGATGAATCAAACTGCGAATATGAATCGTAACAGCCCTAGCAATGTGTCATCTTTTGATCTCAACAATTTCTTTTACTCAGCGACAACGATATTTTTACTAGCCAGTCAGGCTCTTTCTAAAACAATTTTTACTAGCCAGAAGGAATTTTTGGTAGCCTCGGGCGTCAGGCTAGTGAGTTTTCGGGAAGACTGCAACAGACAAACAAACAGACAGACAGACAAACAGACAGGACAAAAACAATATGCCCCTGATCTATCAATCCAGGGGGATAAATAGTTTCAGCTTAATCTGATTGACAACTTTAAGCAGGGGTCTAGAATTTTTTTAAAACTCACTTGCCACAGGCAAGTGTGGTGGAAAAATTCACTTGTTCAACCCTAAAATTTACTTGCCCAATAAAAATGATAGAAAATTAATTGTTTCGTTTTGTCTTTTTATTATATAACAATCATGTACTACAGTAACATATGATATCTAAGAGTGTTCACTTTTGCCACGTTTCAAGCTCAACTTCTTTTCTTGGCAGGGACAAAGCAGGACTTATAGTGTCTCCTTTTCATAAGTATGGAATAAAATAGTAAGCATATAAGGAATAAGACGAAGGTATAAGAAGCAAACCGCATATGTATCAATCCCATAACGGTTTCTTGATATAATGTACCATAATCTGCCACTAATTTATTCCATATGATACGATGAAGATTTATTGAAGGATTATCTGTATTTTTTTTTTTAAAAGGATATTTTCTAACAGTGATTCATCGCCAATAAATTACTTGCCCACTGGTAAGAACTAATCAGCTAATCACTTTCCCGACCTCACATTTTACTTTCCCTGGGCAACTGGAAATGGGAATTCTAGACCCCTGCTTTAAGGAATGATTTACGTTAGTTGGGAAAAAAGAATTTCTCATTGGGAAAGACTCAGGCCATTTTTCTACTAGACAGAGTCCTATATCGCCTTAGCAGCCAAAATAACCAGGCCTGCCATGTGTCAAGATGTTAAAATGTACAGCCTAAAGGTAAAATAGCCTCTGAGGCTGAAGTCTGAGAGGCACACAGTCAACTTTCCAGTAAAAATTCTTTTTTCATGTTATGATTGTATTTTACCTTACTATATTAATTTGTGGGAACAGTGATATCTTTACCACACAAAACATCAGTCCGGCAGTTATGAAAATGTGAATGTGAGACAGAGACATATAAGCAAAGTTAACACCTTCGCTAGTGAGCTAGCTTTTCTGGTGATATGGTTATCCTCACCCATTTTTGTTGCAAAATTAAGCAGTGTCGAGTGCGGGCAATGTCTGGATAGGTGACCCGCCGACACGTTACAAAAGAGTCTATATAAGGGATGTATATGGTAAAGCAGTGTTGCACAAAAACAATGATTCAACTGTGAATGATGTGTAAATATATCAAATCTATGGTATCTATTCCATATCCAGTCTTCAAATCATGCAGACTGACCATGTAGAAAATTATATAAAAGTAACCCTGGGAAAGAAACAATTGGAAATCAGCAAGAATGTAATTGAAGATGTATAAAATCGTTTATAGCTGATGAATTAATGACTATCATTCAATATTCAACAAATAATCTCCATAAATTTTAAAATCTTACCCATCTGCATTTTTCCTTGCTGGAGAAACTGAGCAATCCAGTTTGTTAATTGTTTTTCCAAGCAAGTGGTTGATATTGAAAGGAAATTCCATTTTCTTAAATATCTATTTTTATTACTACGAACTATTTATGATAATAAACCCGTTTTAAAATGGGAAATGGGTTTCAAAATATAACCGCCTTGTTGATACATGATGTTCTCGGTTCCAAGGCAAACATAAGAGCACCGCAGTAAGTGAAGTATTTCTAGAACTAAATCAAAATATTATTTATGTATAATTTTCAAAAATTATGTGTTTTATAATCAATAAGAATAAAATTATTTTATACACAATCAATCGTCATGTTCTAAATATAAAAGTAAAGAATAAATGTCACCAAAATATTTACTGCTGCATTTCTGTGTATTTACTTCCGTTTCAAAATAATTGCGTAACACTGTTAGGCCCTGATGCCTCGAAAGAAGCCTTTTAGCAACAAACTGAAGAAATTACAACTCCAAGAAAAACGAAGAAAAAAAGCAGACTGTATGTTGTAATTACAGGATATTGCTGTAATAGTTGTCAGTCAAATTTAGCGCGAATTCTCTCTCTCTCTCTCTCTCTCTCTCCGAAGGACATTTTTATCATTTGTTGTTATCTCTATCTGTGTGTGTACATCAGAAAGTCAAATTACCGGCATATGACTGACGGGTAAGGAACACATGTACAGCATACAGTAATACACCTGGTCGGTGGAGGCAACACTTAAAGCTCTGAAATGTAGCACTAATTACAGTCCAGTCGAGGAGGGGTCTCAAACACTGCATGCATCTAACTTTTGTACAACTAATCATGCAGAACAGTATAATACCATAGGGGCATAACAACAATAAATACTGACAAACATGTAACAACAAATGATAGAAATGCCCTCCGTCAGATTTATCAAACTAGTTGACACAGCTCCCTCAAGTGATAGACAATTGTCTTTCCATTGCAAAACAATCTGTACTTTTAGAGAGGATTTTTTTAAGCACTATTAATTTGGTAAAGAGGAATGAATGTAGCACTTTGTCATTCAAACACGTATATAAAATTTGAATACATGTTTTCATATTTCTGATCATATTTTATGAGCAATAGCATGCAGAATACACAAGATAGTAAATATTCAAATCAATTTTCAAAAGTGGAATTTTAAGCATTTTTAGTTTTCATTTGCCCAGAACTAGTGCATGAGTATACCCTTACTGTCCTCCAGGTATTTGATTTCACTTTCTAGCATACTATATATCTATACAATTATCTATCAATGTGCCACTTTGAGTTGACCTTCACTCCTTAACAGAATTTACTACTGACTACTGCATTCACTCACTCCATGGCTACATTTAAAAGCACCTCATTGTTCACTTATCACAAAGCCATGTCAACACAGTCAGTCAACAGTTAAATATTCATATTCCTTAGACTAAATATAGACATGATAGAAGGGCTTTGCTTCTTAGAATCAAAAGGAAGATCAACATTGTTCATAGATGCATTATAATAAGATATTTATTAAATGAAATAAAACATTTATATGTTTAAAAAATAAATTTGAAGAATACTGGTCTCAGTTTTAAAAAATCACATACTCTCAATTTTATCTATAGACATTATGTCTAACATGTCTAAACAGGTCACATTAAACTTTATCTCCTTCTAAACCTACCATATTTTATTACTGTACATGCATTGTGACTTCAGTATTTACACAACTTATTCTGACATCACTAGAGGCAGCGTCGGGAACCCACAGCCATTCGCACTCCGCTAATATAGCACTTCGTCAGATAGGTGGGGGTGTCCAATGATGCATTAGATGGTTTTCTAGACAGATGTCTGGGGGTACAAGACAGAGTTGGCATAGAATAGATAAGCGTTATAATGGATAAGTCTGTCTTGATAAGAGAATGCAGATTCTTTCATTGTGTTATTAATCAATAAATAGCTTTTGTAGGGGAAATTGGAGAGTTGTATAAAAACATAAATTTGAAAGTGAAATAATACATGAAGGATTTACTCATTGGCATACTTAGTATAAAACATCACAGGAACTGTACGTTAAATAATCAAATTATTTTCAACAGCAAAATTAATTGGAGAAAGCTCAGATGAAGAAGAAGTGAGCAATATAGAACCTTCTAATTTTCATGGGGACAAAACCAAGCAATCAAACTTACAGTCCCATCATGTACCTGACAGGAAACTTGATCCTAACAGGTATGAAAAAATGAAAAATGTTGTAGATGTAACCAATTCTGCTCATGATGGGAAGAATATATATAAATAAATAAATATATATATAAATAGATGTAACCAATTCTGCTCATGATGGGAAGAATATATATAAATAAATAAATAAATATATAAATATATATATATATATATATATATATATATATATATTTATATTTATATTCTGAAGGACTGTTGAGCTATTGTCATTTTTTAATGGAGTTTTGCAACTTGGCTCTTAATTTGTTGCGTGGTGGATGGCGGGTGGTGGACAACAACAAACAGTTTCTGGACTTTAACTCCTACAACTATTTAGGTATAGTAATGAAACTTCACACACATACTTCCCATGAGTTGTGGATGTGTCCTATCGATATTTGGATCAAAAGGTCAAAGGTCAAGGTCAGAAGGCCTCGATAAGTGTATGAAAATATTTTACTACTCAGCATATTTTATCTTTGATGCAACTTTCCTGTCTGTCTATGAATCTAAAATTAATTGACTTTACATGTATATGCCAGATGAATTTAATTTCTATCTTTTTTACCCTTGTGAATCATCTGATATTCTGATATTTCTGATAGCCATTATTTTCTGTTTTATACCGGTATTTAACCAATTACAATCCAAAGTAGTTGTAATAATGTACATGTAACTCTTACTGGCCCTTCTATCTTGTTGTTAGTGAATTGACAACACAAGGGGGCAATTAATTGAGTAAGATTCACATATTCAAAAGTAGATCAAACTGAATGGATGATTTGTAGACTGGTTAGAGTTGTACATATCAATATTCTAGGTATCGTCTGCAGTTCTTCAAGGAAAGTAAAAGTGAAATTGAGAGGAGAAAACGCCAAGCCAGAATTGTTATTGATAGAAAACCAGAGGTATGTATGACTCAAGATACTTAATTCACATAGACAGAAAACCAGAGGTATGTATGACTCAAGATACTTAATTCACATAGATTTAATTTCAAATAGATCAAAACCAGAACATGTATAATTAAGATTGTAATGCAGTCTGTTACCTTCTTGTAATTAATTTCTTACTTTTCTTAAATTACAGCAAATTGATGCTATATATAAAATTAAGTAAAATCTTCCACAAGGAGGTTGTTGTATAGTGAATAAAACAAATATTTTGCTACTTGACCTTTATTAAGTAAAGCAAACAAAGACCAAGGGGCCAAACATTTGTGAGAAGAGAGTTTTTATTTATGATGCACTATAAAAATTCAGCAACACATATTTGTGCTTAATTTGGAAAAAATAAACATTGCTTTTCCAACTTTAATACTTTTGTCTTAAAATGACACATTTGGAGAGAATAATGGAAAATTATACATACCTGCAATGTTATTTTAGCATGACCTAGAGGTTGATGCAGAGGAGGTGTATAGGCCAGGTTCATTGCTAGATATGCCTAAACGACCATCATGGAAAATAGGAGTGTCTAAACATAATCTCGAGGCAAATGAAGAGAAATACTTTCAGGTTGGTCACAGTTATAATAAGAGCTATGATCATACTACATCAGTTGATTTTCTATTAGCTTCCTATGGATAGGATTTGGAAAAGTAAGTTATCTTTCTGATCTTTTAAAATTTCATTGATGTCTGCTTTCTCATCTTCATATAGGGCTACTTGGACAAGATACTGGAAGAGTACAAGATGGAATTTTTAAGCTACTTTGATATGAATCTAGAGACATGGAGACAACTATGGAGGGTTTTAGAGATGTCAGATATCATTCTTCTTGTTGTTGATATCAGATATCCGGTATGTAATTTATATGATTAACTTGTTTATTAAATATATTGATTAGTGTATCATTCAGTAAACTAAGATCAATTATGCATCATTTTGTTGTATGATTTGGTGCATGCCAAGAGAGTTATCTTTCCTGACAGTTTAAAATACTCAGAAGACAACATATATTTCTTGTTCCACAAAGTGATATATTTTAAATTAATCATGTGTTTCAAGAACAGCTTAGTATGAGGACTAAACCCCAGTAAAAAAATGTTTGATCGGTATATCATAAAGAGAATGTAGTTATTTGTATGTAATAAGACTATTGCGTTCTGCCGTTCGGGCATGATTTTGGTTGATTGGTGATTTATGTTGCTTTCAACAATGTTTTAGTTATATCTCAACATGGAGCAGGGGCAGAGTTGGATCGTCAGTGCCGCAAGCCAAACGCTTAACCACTACACCAAGCTTGCCCCTCCTTTCAGACATGCACTAGATTTCATTTTGTTAATATTCTTTAATCTTAGACTTGTTTTTCAATAACTCAAATAAAATGCCTCATTATAAAGATATATATTATATATAAATATATTCAAAAAGTCTTTGTTATGCATTACAAATGTCCAGGTAGCTCTGACAGACATATTTACATGTATTTTAGGTCATTCATTTCTCACCTGCACTGTATCATTATGTCACAGAGAAGCTTCATAAACCTGTTGTTCTAGTATTCAACAAGGTAGATCTTGTACCTGCTAGCTTGGTCATTGCCTGGAAACATTATTTACTAGAGAAGTATCCACAGTTACAAATAATCTTCTTCACCTCATTTCCTGAGGAATCACTCATAGAAAAAGCAGGAATTGAGGAACAGGGGAGCAAAGGTAATGTATGCAATATTACCATGATCTATCGACTCATTCCTTTTACCGGTATGTGTCTTTTTATGCTCCTGGATCGATAGATCAGGAGCATATTGTTTTTGTCCTGTCTCTTTGTTTGTTTGTTTGTTTGTTTATCTGTCTGTTGTCAACTTTAATCTTGGCTGTAACTATTGAACCATGCGGGATAAAGACTTCATATTTGACATGCATACTCAACTAATGAAGCCTTTTCAAATGACACCAAGGCCAATGACCTATTGACCTGAAAAATGACCTTCATGCTAAAAATAACTTTTTGGACTTTAATACTTATCGTATTCTTCATTTTCAAACAAATGAATGTCAAGAATTCATGAATACAGTCAAACCTAGGTATTTCAAACACTGATATCTCTAGTACCAGTATATTATTTCAAAGTCAAACGCTGGTCCCTAGTTTTTTCCTTAAATTGATTAAATCGACTCCAGATGTCTCGACCAGTGGTATGTTGTATACCATTTTTATCTCAAATACATTTTCAGGTCCCATAATTGAATTTATCTGGTTTATCTCAAAGTTGGCATCTTGTTGAAATATTCACCTGTGTTTTCCACAAATTGTTTGATTGCAGGCATAGTGAGATTGATTGACCATGTGGGCACATATGGCAGGATTTGCATAATGATACATGAAGCCACTGCAGATTTGCAAACTTTATTATTTGTAACTATTGCTATCAAATAATGGTAGGAAAATATTTACAAAATTACAAACATAATGAAACATTAAGGAACATGACAAGATATGAATTTTACTAGTACATCTGATATTGAAATTTAATGATAAACAATATGCTGTAAAGTTAGAATAGTGATTAGGAAAAACATTTCCAAGCTATCAACACACTTCAATAAGAAATTCTCAAAGACTCATGACTGTCAACTAGATTGGTTGTTTGATTGGTGTTAAACGTTGCTTTCAACAATTTTTCAGTTATATCGCAACATAGAAGCAGGAGGTAACCAACCTCTTAGTAGTGCAACACGGGAATAGAACGAGGAAAGTCTGCACCAGATGACAAGCGCTTAACTACTACAGCAAGCCTGCCCCTGTGCCAATTAGATTAATCCTCTGGGGTTTTTTTTTTCTTCATATAGGAACTTAAGATCCAGAATCATGAAACACATTTAATTTCTCAAGCTGTAGAAGTTTATATAAGTTTATCAATAAGGGTATAATTAGACATAGAATTATACATGTATTTACAACCGCTATGTATACATGTATTTACAACCGCTATGTATACATGTATTTACAACCGCTATGTATACATGTATTTACAACCGCTATGTATACATGTATTTACAACCGCTATGTATACATGTATTTTATTTGACAAGTCTCATAAAATAGCAATGGTACATGACTAACAAATGTTCATGAACATGTCCTCGATTCATTGTCGTGAAGTTAAATTTTGGATATCCCATCTTCTTATATCTCTTTGTTCCTTAGATTTAGAAATATCAAAGTTTGATTATAACTTCTAATATTTGTTTAATGAAAAATATGTTATTTTAATAGTCAAGAAAAAGAGAAAAAAGGGTGGACGATACACTAATGCCCATGGATCAAGAGAATTATTCAGAGTTTGTGAAGAAATTGTACAAAACAAAGGTATAAAATTTCATGAAAGTCCAATTTTCAATTGATATCACTTATGGAATTATATATTTTTCATTCATTTCTTTAAATGAAATTTTTCCTGTATAAAATATTGACCCTTAATTACATTAAATGCAAAATGATAATAACTTGAGAGAATTATTCATTGGTACCCATGAAATGAATTATCATTACATTTGAAAGGCATAAATCAAAATATAATTTTGTTTTTCATAGCATTCTTTTTGTGTTATTTACAGGTTCATATGTTGCTAAATACAAAATCAAAGACCTGTGCAACAAAACCTGAACAGAATGAATTAATATGTATTTATTATAGAGTATAATATTAATTACATGTACTATGCATGGAAATCAAGATGTTTATGATATTTTTTTTCTCCTTTAGATTTTGAGTTTTTATTTCTTTATAGTTAATTAGGATACTTTTCATAAATGTAAAATCAGTATAAAGTTGCATGATTTTGCCATAGGGAATTATACATGTTTTTCTATTGAAGTGGATTTAAGTAGTTGGGAAGAGAAAATTAACATGAATGCAAGTGGTATTTATGATGAAGAGGACAAAAATGACAAGCAAGAGTTCTGTGATGAAGAAAGTGACACAAATCCATCAGAACAAGAGATGTATAAAGATGGTATACTGACAATAGGTTGTGTTGGTAGGTTTATGATGCCATTTTGACCTTTCAGAGATATGTTTTTTTTATGTGAGTGTGATTTAACCATTTGTAAAAGATACCTTTTTTACTTGAGTTATATAAATATAATATTATATATATATATATACATTGTATACATAAAATATTATTATCACATATATATATAGAATATTTGTTATTAATCCCACAGTACATATGAGTGTGTATATTGGTATTTACACCATTGTTCAGATTATGCATGTTGTGTAATCAATCTTATTAAAACGCGACTTGTATTTCGCTCCTCTACGCTACTCTCCATGTACAAGATCTTACAACTGCCGATTCGAGGTCATCTCAGGATGACCTTTCAGAACAGCCAATCAGAATTGGAGTTAGAAATCTTTCAGTGTTATATTACATACAAACAATACCGAAAGATCTCTAACTCAAATTCTGACTGGCTGTACTGAAAGGACATCCTGAGATGACCTCGAATCGGCAGTTGTAAGATCTTGTACATGGAGAGTAGCGTAGAGGAACGAAGTACAAGTCGCGTTTCAATAAGATTGGTTGTGTAATGTGTATGATTACCTCACTATAATACACATTTAGAGATTTTGCAGTTTGTGTGATAAAGTGTAAGATTTAAGAACTCATGTATCCAGGCCCAGGTATTGACTCACTGGAATTATCTTCATTTCAGTTTTTTTTTTTGAGACTTCTCATTGACAATTGATAGTTCTCTTGCGATTGTATCACAGAATCTGTTTACCTTGTATCTTCTCTATCACAGGGTATCCAAATGTTGGGAAATCATCTTTACTCAATGGCATTGTTGGTAAAAAGGTAAATACTATTTAATTAACGTACAATGCAAAAAGAATTGAATTAATTTCTCATAACATTTGATAAGCATTTAACAAATGCAAAAAATCTAGAGTCTTCAATTTTGTTTACTTTGATGATTGTAATACTTTATTTTTTCATTTTTTTTTTATGTCTAGTTCCTGTTTATAACAACACTTGTGGAAAAATGTTTGGGTTACAAATATAGAGTTTACTCTTAATAAATTGAAATTCAAAGGAATTAGGAAAATAATTTAGTTTATCAGGAATTTTACATTTTAAGACTCCTCAGTATGCCGGATTAAGGAGTTAAGAAATTAATTTGACTTTACGAGCAGTTTAAATCATAATGTCTGAATAAACTAGAATGAACTAAATGAGGAAATTCAATCAAGTATGTTGTAGTTTATACTGTTGGTATTGTAGGTAGTCAGTGTATCCAAATCTCCCGGCCATACCAAGCACTTTCAGACGATCTATGTAACTCCAACAGTCAAGCTTTGTGATTGTCCAGGTCTAGTCTTCCCATCTCTAGTCCATAAGTCTCTACAGGTATTTAGATATATAGATTACAGATTTAGTAGTGAGGACGGAAATTCATACCATTAACAAAGATACATACATTCGTACAATCAACCAAAGGTCAGTGCCAGTCACTTTATAGAAAAGAATGTCGTCAGATCAATCCGAGGTCAGTGCTCATCACTTTATAAATAAGAATATCGTCAAATCAACCAAAGGTCTGTGCCAGTCACTTTATAAATAAGAATATCGTCAAATCAACCAAAGGTCAGTGCTAGTCACTTTATAAAAAAGAATGTCGTCAGATCAACCAAAGGTCAGTGCTAGTCATCTTATGAATAAAAATGTTGTCAGATCAATCAAAGGTCATTGCTAGTGACTTTATAAAAAAGAACGTTGTCAGATCAATCAGAGGTCAATGCTAGTCACTTTATAAATAAAAGTCAAATAGAAATGAAATAAGTGACAACACTGAAACAACTAATCAACTGTGAAATGTTTTTAAGTTATCTGCCCCTTTTTCAGGACATGCATAGAGAGACAAACACAAACTAAAAAATGCTATATACAAAGCACTAAACTAAGTGAAACAAAGCATAGATATAGGAACTACATAGTAGGTTGTTGATCTGAGTAATAAATAAGAAATCCTGTTTTATGTTTGTATTTATTGTAATCTGAAGAAGGAGTAGATCAACTTGAAAATTTGACACTTTATTTGTTCTTTTAGTTTCATTTTCACTTTTTGTGCTTATATAATATATATATGTTGTATATTAGCACTCTCCATTACTGATATCCTCAGAATGATCTGTGTTTTTACCATATATTTGCTTCACTGAGGTTTATTCAGATTTCATCACACGGACAAGCATCTCTCCTTACAGATCCTAGCAGGGATTTATCCTATAGCTCAGGTTCAGGAACCTTACAGTCCCATAGCATATCTAGGAGAAAGGATTGATATACCTGCACTTTTACACCTCAAACATCCAGTTGGAGAACAGCAGTGGAGTGCTTACGACATTTGTGAAGGTACAATTCTCATATAGCATTATAGTCAGCAATTATATATTTTATCAGTTAGATTTATAGTTTTGTTGTTACTATAATCCTTCTTCTATACATGATGTCTCTATACTTCTATTGTATTCTAATGTTAACTGTACTGCTTGATTATTTGTTTAGCTTTTATGATATAGTTCTCTGCAGGGATTTCAAAGATTTTACATAAAAAAAACAGTATTCCTTATGCAGGTATAAATTTAGAACTAAAACAGAACACTGTGAGTAGGGTGTGAGCTAACACAGATGAATTTACGTCTGTATTTTTACTGTTTTTTGGTGGGTTTTTTTCACAGTGTTTTGTGCATTCTCCCCAAAACATCTGTATGCCATTGTTTATCTGTTGTTATTATTAACCTCCACTCCAACAAAAGTGGTATAGAGTATACATGATTCAGGTTGTCTGTCCGTTTGTCTGTAGTCTCTGTGCTTCTTTTTCACACATTTCCCGAGTTACTTGACTGAAACATCCTTATTACCATAAACAACAGATCTACCGGAAGGGTTAATTTCATCACTAGGTCACTAAAATTAGTATTGTTGCACACATTTTTAGATATTTGTTGAAATTTGGTAAGCTTATTTATTATCAAGAACTCCAGAGTGAGTTTTTCCTATATTCCCAGAGCTATGGTTCTTCGAAATTAGTTTTCTACACATTCCCAGTAAATCAGTGGTTTTTCATCCTAGAGTTACGATTTTCAGCACATAGATTATTCATGACTGAAGAGGATCTCTAAAGGATCTAAATTTCCAAGGTTAAGATTACAAGACTTTGTTTCTTCCAATGATTTCCCAGACTGTAAATCAATTGTTTGTAGTCCTAGACTCATCATACTTTACATATAAGATGTCACAATTGTTATCTATGACACAAGGTGTGCCATGACCTTGACCCAAGATCATATCTTTATGATTGCTGTTTGTCTATGAGTAAAATAATTGCTGTATACTCCTCTTGTAAAATTTTTTTCGATTTCACTACTGAATAGTAAGCTCTAATAATGTATAACCTGGTTTTGATCGTAAATAGAATTGCCCTCCCTGAGAGCATATTCTTGTTATTTCCTGTGCAATTATTTGTATTGATATTAGAACTTGTCTGGAATATTATCTTTCATTTGTAGTTCCTGATCTAACAAAATTTAGACTCATTATCATTTTTTCTTCTTGAAAATCATCAGTTATTAGTGAAAAACACCCTGATGTATTGACTGAAAAGGAAACCTTAACCCTGTTCTTGTCATTTTGTCTCATGAGCTACTTCTTTTTAATTTCCTTTGACTTTGAAAGGTTTATGTTTTAATACTCGATTAATTTTCAGCGTGGGCTATTCAAAGAGGATTTCTAACAGCGAAAGCAGCACGACCTGATGTGTACAGAGCTGCTAATAATTTATTACGGATGGCTTTAGATGGGAGATTGTGTTTGAGCTTGAGACCAAAAGGTTACACAGCTATTCAAGGTAAACATAACAGTTCAATACTGAGTAAATACTTCCTTAATATTGACTCCTTAATCCTAAAGTAAAATATATCACAACACAGCTATTTTAATTGCATATTCATTAATATTTCTTGGTTTAGTAGCTCACTTGAGCCAAAAGCTAAAAAAATTCTGGTATCAAGGGGAAGGTATTGCAACTAGGGACACACATGCCAAATATAAAGGCCCTTACGTCTTATGGTTAAAAAGTTACATTGTTGTAGGTCAGAGGTCAAGGTCACATGTTAAAAATTTTGGTACCAACTGAAAGGTATTGCATTTAGGGACACGTGCCAAGTATGAAGGCCCTACGTCTAACGGTTAAAAAGTTATGACCAAGGTTAAAGTTTTTGTGACAGATGAACAGACAGACAGATGGATGGACAGCCAGAGGACAGACAATTGAGATTTAATGTCCCCTCACTTTCGCGAAAAGCGGGAGACAGAAAGGGGGATATTAGTATGTAATAACAAGCTTTAATGGACTTCTTCAAGACTACCGGGTATTTGAAAGATTTGGATAAAAAAGTAAAGAATTTTGGAGGATTTTGATGAAACTTTGTAAATATCAAGTACTTAAGATCTCCTACAAAAGTTGCTGTTATTTAGCTAGATCCGTCAAGGATTGGATCCAGGGCTGGGTGACATAGGCACAAGAGAATACCCTCTATTGACAAAATTTTTCAGATAGGCTTCCTGTTGTTGTTTCTGGTTCCCTTCTGAAATCATTTTTTGATACGCCCATCGAAAGACGGGACGTATTATGGTATGGCGATGTCCGTCTGTCGGACCGTCCATCCACTAAGGAATGTAATAACTTTTGTAAACGTCAGTTGTTTTTTATGAAATTCATACAGAATGCTTAGATAGTGTAGAAAAAGCCGCCTTTCTATTTTGAGCAAATTCCGTTTTGTCGTTCCGGAGTTATGGGACTTGGATTTCATTTTTGTTATAGCAAAATGCTATGGAATGCAATAACTTTAGTAAAAGTCAGCTGTTTTGCATCTGTTTTACAGAATGCTTAAATGGGGTAGAGGAAGTGGCCTTTCAATTTTGAGTAAGTTCCGTTTTGTCGTTCCAGAGTTATGGGACTTGGATTTTATTTTTACTATGATAAGATGCTATGGAGATGCTATGTAACACGATGACTTAAGTAAACATCACTTGGTTTTCATGAAACTTGTACAGAATGCTTAAATAGTGTAGGGGAAGCCAACTTTTAGTTTTGAGCAAATTCCATATTGCCGATACAGAGTTATGGGACTTGGATCCCTCTTTTTGGATTTCAATATTTCATAAAAGTATTACCACACAGAAACATGTTTGGGAGTAATAAAACCATTCGTTCACATTGATCCCGTCCAAAGTAAGTGACAGGCGTATTAAGCCACGATAGGCGTTGCTCTTGTTAACACTTTCTAAGTCAGTCATTTACAAACATTTTTGTGTTATTTTGTCTTGTAAAAATTTAGTTTTCTTTATTTTTCTTATTGTTTTTTGTCCCCCACTTTTCCTGAAAGTGTGGGCACATTAAATCTCATTTGTCTGTCTGTCTGTCCATCAGTCCGTCTGTCTGTCACAAAAAGTTTAACATTGATCATAACTTTTTAACTGTTAGACATAGGGTCTTCATATTTGGCATGTGTGTCCCTAAATGCAATACCTTTCCATTGATACCAAAATTTTTATCATGTCCCTTTGATCTTGACCTTTGACCTACTTCAATGTAACTTTTTAACTGTAAGATTTGGTAGTGGTAGTTCAAACGCTACAGAAGGCAAAAATTGTTTTCATTCAATTCTGCACTAAAACAAGTTTTTTTCAGTGTTTTGCAGCACTTAATAAGTCATATTAAAAAATAAATACTGACTTCATGTTTTTTACACACTTTTGTCATTTTCACGGTTTAGTTAATATATATACTGAAGCAATTAAGCATTTATTTGCCAATTTTTATTAGAAAAATCTGTAAAGAAAGATATATGAAAGTTCTATGGAAAATTTTATTTTAAGATTTCTTCTTAATTTTTGAGTCGGCTTCGGTGAAGCCGCACTCATTGCAATCACTTTCTTTTCAGGGGTTATAACTTTCACTACCGATATAGAGCTTACTACGCCGCTGAATTATAAAGTGCCGAAAAATTCCTGATGTTGTCTTAAAAATTCTTGATCAGCACAATGTACCTTTAGCTCAGTTAATTTAAGCTAAACATAAACTAGTTTCAATAACTCGAAAAAGGAGTTGCAATAATGTTTTCAAATTTCGCGTAATAATATGTAGTTGTGACTACTTTACGACGTGTTTACCACCGACACCGTCGGATGTACTCGATTCCCTTATGAAATCTTCCATGCGTAAAGTAAACGGAATACATACGTCATTCTGATACTTTTCCGTATGTAATAATGTTCTAATGCAAGAAAATTCCATGCGTAAATCTTAAAATTCCACATGGAACTGAACAGGAATCCGTACGGAAAAAGCCCCTACATTATGCAAATTAGTACGTATGAAATTGCCACAAAATCCATACGGAATAGTTCTATACGTATGGAAAATAATCCACATTACGTATGGAATTCCTCAATGAATTCTCCTTCAAATTCTGTACGTATGGAATTTCTCAATAAATTCCGTACGTATTTCCTTTAAAAGTTTTCCTTCTCAAGAGCAAAAATACAAAATTTAAAAACCACTTGAAATTTCCAAATTTAATATTAATTAAATTTGTTAAATTTGTATGCAAAGTATTGTTCAAGTTCATTTTAAAAGTAATTTTCCTCTTAATTTCTCTCTGTTAAAGGCAACTGCCTCAGTTATTCCTTTGTTAATTTCCTTTTCTGTTCTTGGCTGTAGTTGGTATTTTATACAATCTAAAAAGAAATAAGAAAATATAATAAAGATAAGTAGAATTTATCATTTTCAAGATAAGAATATTAATTGATAAAATTCATCAGTCAATAAATTGAATAATTTTCTACTGCATAATACTGATGTGTGCATCTTTACAAAATATTGAAACAACACTCTCATTTACCAGTATCTAAATTACAGTATCAAGTAGAATATTGCTCTCCATATCCTTATAAACATAAGGAATATCTTGAAATTGAGAAAAATCTCAAAAGCATATTGATGTATAATACATGCTGTCTGAAACATATCAATAAAATTCATACCTCTTAATGCAGATATTTTCATTTCCTTCAATTTTGGCCTCATATCTCCTTTAACAGGAAGAGTAAGTCCTTGGCCTCGTGAAAGCGCCATTTCTTCATTTGTGAATACAAGTGGCATAAGCTACAGTAATAGACTATACCCTGGGTTTTTGTGGACAGTGATATTTCTGTTGCTTTGTTTAAGCTTATTTTCTTCAGAAGAACATCTCGTCCCTCTAGAAGAGGAGCCATCTGAAATGTTATTATAAAAATTGAAATAATAACATGTTAAATATAATCAGCAAGGCAATTACCAGCTTTTTTATTGGATGGAAATTAAAAGTTATCTTCTTTTATTGTTTGATATTTTAAATAGAATTATTATTACTTATGGGTTGTGTTTTTGTGTCCCCAGTGTTAAGCATATAGGGATGAATTTGATGATGTCATTATTGAATAGTGTCTAGTTACCGTTATACTCCCTGAATAGTCAGAGTTTGGAGAAGGAAGAAGTTAGAACTATATTAATGTTAAGCATATTGATTGTACAATTTATATTTCCAAAATTTCAATTCTGTACATTTATATATATCAAGCATAAAGAGCTAACCATTATTAGGTACCCTTTCACATATATTGGTTTCCCATATGAGGTTTGAACCCATGACTTATGTTACCAAATCACCCAGCAGCCATGCATCTGACCTTCTGAGCTAACAGAACTCCATATAAATCTTAACATACTTAAAAACTTTATGCAAATTGGTGACTTAAAAAATGTCATATTATCTTCATTTACACTTACATCATTTACATTTTGATGCTGTTTTCCTTGTTTCTCAGCATTTGATTCACCAAACTGTAATGGTTACAATATAAATTTAAAAGATCAGTTTGAAAGTACCAGTAAAATATTAGCAAAATTTTCAAAGATGTATATGCAAATTTAGATAATGATTATTGTGATCCCTCTTATCAACTGATACCCATTTACTCCTACTAGAGTGTTCCTCACCTTAGGTCAAAGGTCAGGGTCACATGATATTGAATGCTCAGACACCAAGCATCATTAAATGTTTTAAAAACTAAATAACTTTAAGAACATTTAACAGTAATAAAACTTGATAATTAAGTCAATGGTTAACAATTAATAGGGCCCTGTAAGTTAAAATGTAACTTCTTTAATTTAAATAGATTTTAAGTCTCTAGAATATGATATTCTAAATTATCCTATACATGTGAAAATTGTATTTTTGTACAAACTATGCAATGGGTTTTGTTTTAATGGTATTCAATATCAGATTTGAAAAAAAAAAGTTATATAAACGTAACACAATTCAGGACATTTGATCCTGATCCTGTGTGGTGCACATACATTAAAGAATATTCATTGATACATTTACTAACCATTTGACTTTTTTTTTCTCTCTGTTTCCTGCCTTTGACCTACCGGTAACTGTCTTGGTGATCTCCTTAGGAAGAAGAAACCTAAATGATTCCAAAACCTTTTATTTAGAACTTTCTGTATTTGAATTGCATTAATTGAATATACATGTACAAATGTTTATACTGACAATCAATTTTTTATAATTTTTTTTTTTAAATGGAAGTCCTATAAATAGATTTAGATATTAGACAAGAGACAATTTTGAATGAATCTCAAGTTACTTACCTCCTGAGAACTAATAAGAATGCCACTGTTTATCATGCCGCCCAAATTAATTTCAAATTTTTCCTCTTCCTGTGTTGGATTGGACTTATTCGAGTGTTTCATCTTTAGTTTCAGTAACGATACTATTGTCCTTTTGAGAAATCACATTTTGATAAATCACAGAAACGGACGGATCCTCCATGAAATAGATAATTCCGTATATGATTACCAATCCTATTTTGAATCCAAGATACACACGAAGGTCAGTTGCGATGTTGAAGCCGGACGAGATACAAATTTCGCGCTATTCTAAAGTGAAAGGGGGGGGGGGTGTCTTACGTAGAACAGTGTTACCTCAGTATAGTTGCTTCATGTCTTATTTAATTACGATGTATTATTTTTCATTACATGTACGCAAGGCTAAATCAATTTCAAAAACATTAAAAACTTTATTATTTTATCAGGAATAAATATCTCTGAACGATAATACCCATCTAATTTGAAATGGAATCGCCGTAGAATTTGGTGAGCGGGCAGCATTGATGGCTAACAGTTGGGGGTCTTATCATTGAGTTTCATATTACAAGGTCGCTATCGCCTGTGCTCATATATCATTTAGCAACACGTTGACCCTTATCGCGGCGAGTACAAATGTACATCAATTGAAATTGCTCAATTTATTTGATCAAATCGGACGATGACTGAAAAACGCAAACTCAACGAAAAGGAGAAAAAGTTGACCATGAGAGCAAAGGAGAATGATAAGAAGAGGCTAATTCGTATGAAAGTATTGGTTCAGACAAAATTCAGACAGTGAGTTTATATTCTTGACTTTATTTCTACATGTATACCGATATCATATACTGTAACTGTTAAAAGATTGGTGTGTGTGTGTGTGTGGGGGGGGGGGTTTCTTATCAGAACGTATGGTACAACGCAAGTATATGCCGTGATCTTACATCGAAATATTATGCAATGACTTAGCGTATTCCCTTTTTTGTTTCATAATCACATCATTCCCTTTATACATGTTGTGGCCAAATGAGATTTGAAGACACTAGGTTCAATGCATGCTAGCATCACATATCTATGTCTTGTCCGAATAAAAAGATGTAAAAATAGAAAAAAGAAAAAAAAAATAATTACAAGTTATAAGCTTATGTTCGCAAGATGTCCTTAGTTTGTTTGAATAACTGCCTACATAAACTACAACATGTAATGATAGTGGCGGATCAAGAAGGCAGTCTGGGGATTTTTATTTTTATTCATTTATTATTTTTTTTTTGCAGGGTGAAAAGGTGGGGAGGGGTCCTAAGTTTTAGAGAAGAACTGCAAAGCCTTTATTAATTTGCAAAATTTAAGGTACCTGGGGGTTTCCCGGGGTTATATTCGGGACTTTATATAAGACCCTGATTATATTAAACTTCAACATTTAAAAATACGTTTTGATCCAGGGGTTTTTCCACTGAAGTGTAGTAGTCCTGCACATTAATGGAAGAGGAGCACAGTAGAGTTATCTTCCCAAAATGAAACGAAAGTAGGATCTGGAATTCCCGTAACGGACTGATACCGTATAAAATTACTTAATGTACGGTAGTCCCTGTCAAATGCAAGGGGGAAATGAGACAAGATATAAATAGATATAGTAAAAGGTGCTATATGTTTAACTATTCATTCTTCCTTTTAAAGCAATTATTTTCTCAGTTATCAATCGAAAATTTGTGTTGTATAACGTTCGCTTCTCAGTTTCCCACATAATTAACATTAGGTGGTAACCATTTGTGATTTGGGGTTTACACATCAATATTCCAATCTTATCTATCATGTTAAAGATTCAAGAATGTGTAATAATAATAATCATAATTGCTAAGACTCTATTTTGTGTCTCATCAAGATAGACAATTAAATGTAATTAATAAAAACATGAAAGATAAGAAAAGATGATGATGATGATGATGATGATGATGATGATGATGATGATGATGATGATGATGGTGGTGGTGGTGGTGGCAATGATGATGATGATGATGACGAGGAGGAGGAGGATGATAATGATGATGTAGTCCAAAATATCAGACCCAAGCAAGAGGCTAAGAACCAGATTTATATTTTATAAAAACACAAAAGTTAAAAAATAATGTGTAAAAATTTCTTTGTTTTTCAATTTTCAGAACTCTAAAGTATTTAATAAAAATGAATCCATGATCAAAAATGTTTCTAATCTTCAAGATCCAAGCATACTTGTTGACTAATTTATTGATCAAACAAGTGATCATGACTTGTTATCTCAAAATCATTTAGTTGAAGAAGAAATTTCCCACATCAGTATGGATTTGCCAGATGGAAGTGATGATGAAAGTACATGTACATGTACTTAATTACAACAGATAGAGATTTAGATGATTCATCCTTATATAAGAAATACCAGGATGATGAATTTGATGATACAGTCTAAAAATAACAACATTCCAGTCATTTGTCTTAATGAAACTGAATAAATATCTGACCATTGCATAATATAATTCTTCATGTCCTCTGTTTGAAGATTATAAGAATGGATATCTCATGAAAATGATAAAGGATACCGAAAATATTGATAGTCAAGTTATTTTTGGCTTATCATTTGTTAAAAAATATACCAGAACTTAAGCAAAGATGTGTAACTAAACAAATATATGTGTGTATTTTTCCAAACAGAATGTAAGAATGTGATTAGATAATTTGTAAGCAGATAAATTATTCTCATTATTAGTTTTGAGTATTGCTATGTGAAGATGATGATATATTTTAATAATATATCATTTCAGTTTCACTTAAGTGAAAAAATTCCATACGGAATTGGTAATATCAAGAAAAAAATGTAAAGTATTCAACTTCCATATGGAAAATTTGGTTAAAGACATTCAAGATTTTAAGTTATTATTTTACGTATGGAATTTAAAATTCCTTTTCGAATTTACGCATGGAATTCTACTTGTTTCTTGCTAGTTTTACGTGTCCGTCTCATATCCATATGGAATCATGTATTTCCATATGGAAATTTCCCTTTCCGTATGGATTCCTGTTCATTGACGTACGGATTACGGCTGGAAATTTCATACGGGTTGTGTAACTCTCCGGACAAAGCATTTGTCTTGATTTTGTATCGCTTGTTTTTATCGAGATATTTCAATTAAAGTTTTCCCCAACATGTTCTGGAACTTTAGTTCTTTTTCACATATATGACAAATTTAAAGATTGATCTTCCCGCATTTCCTCTGATAATGAAAAGGCAATATAAATATTTAGGTAAATGTTGTATGTTTCTAAATATAAATGATGTTAAAACATTATGAGAATGGTGAATAAGATGGTTATTTAATGTCCCACTTGAAGGAATGTCGTTCTTTGGCTCAGCGTCGACTCGTGACAACAATGCAGTAAAACTTGTTGCCATGAAGTTGTTGATTGCACGTTCATTTTGGATACAAGCAATTGCAAACTCTTTGCCGTAAGATAGTATGAAGAGAGCAAATTTTATTAGCATTTTGTACATAGGTATAATGACGATGTAGTTGCAACAAAGACCTAATTTTTGCCTGAAATCCTGAATCCGCCACTAAAATGGTAAAATGATTACATACTTAAAATCAGCAAAGCCGACTCTCAGGACTTTTGAGTCCTTTGATTTTTTTTCTAATTATGATGTAGGCCAACAATTCAAACCCTGCTAAAGGCAAAATTTTATTTTATTTCATTTTACACCTAAACAGATTTTAAAATGTTTTTAGCACTCGGTATGTAAACTAAGTCATTTAAGAAAAAAAAATAAAGTGAACAAATATGCTCAAATTAAATAAAGATCTGAGTTTTTAAAAGTTGTAGAGAAGTGAGTTTACAGTCATTTGCCAGTTATAAAATAATGAAATAAACTAGCAAATATATGTATTGGCAAATATTTTCAAGCTGTCAGTTTTTTTAGCAAATTGTGCTCAGTTGAGCATATGAGGCACATTTAGGCCTCTTGTTCATCTCATAGAGAGGAAACCATACAAGATCCTACATTTTCAATTAATCCATTTGTTCTTCTGAGTTGCTATCTATCTGTCCAGAGTTTGTCCCAGTTGTTTTCCCTACTTAAAAAACTTTTATGTTCCAGAGGATTTTTTCCAAACAAAAGAAATTATATGATTGAAAGCTCATTCATATGATTGTTAGAATTATTTAAGTAACAGGAATAACTCAGTGTCCACAAATTTTTGGGCACTTGGCCATTTTCAAGTGGTGTGACATCATAGTTTGTTTACCTTGCATTGGGTCGATTTAACCAGCAGATGTGGATTTTAATGAGAGATTTTGTTAATTTTTGTTTCCACTTGATAAAGGCAAAGTGGTTGGGCATTTGTTTACGTGGAACTTGTCATATAACTTATTTAATTCATACTTCCCTTCAGAGGACTTCTTATCTTTTTATGAGAATTTTGGATATATATTTATTAATTATTGTTGACTCTTTTTTTTTTTTTTTTTGAACATTGATATTTCACAATTCCATGTAACTTAACTGAATTGCAAAGTCCTGATTTAATTGTCTACTTTTCAATATATTTTCCATCCTGATAACCCAAATTAAGGAATTCAGCTATAATTAATTCTAACAATTCCAAATTACTCATGTTGATTTTCCTTCATAACTAGTAATCAAGTTGGAATATATGAAGTCAAGGAAAGTAAGTACTAGATAAACAAAATAATGCATAAAAATCAGTGTCAAGCACACAACTTAATTAATTCTGAGGTGAATGTATACACTTATGAAAGATGACATGGCAGATTAAGGCTGGACAGATTCTTATTTCTCTGAGCAAGAGTTATCTATCTTATATTGTGATCAATGGGACATGCTAATGATGGGGAATGTTTGGAATCACCATATCACCAAGTCTCCTTATAGAAGTAGTATAAATGGTATTAACTTCTAGCAGTGATTAAATTTGTCATTGATTTGGCAAAGTATGCAAGTAAATTAACCTAAGTGTTTACAGATATTCTGCATCTTTGTATCACTTTCTGTGACAATAAATACATCAAGGGATCTCTTTGTTTCATTTACTTACAGATATGTGGAAAACACATCAAGAAACTGATAAACTTCTTTCTGATCTTGAACGCTTCAAACATTTAGAGGATTCAGATTCAGAAGATGGATCTGTTGAGGATACAGATGAGGATATAGAAGATATGGAAATTTTCTATAAAGAGGATAAATCAGACAGTAGTAGTGAGGAAGAGGAACATGGAATTACTACAAGTAATCCATTCTCTCTCCTCACGCATGACTGATGCATAAAATGGACATAATCAATATTCCTTGAAAGGGTATACCATCATTGATGTTATTATCAACTATCAACTGTAACCTTGAGAGAAGATGATAATATATCTTGGAAGCTGCTGTGTATATTTTGTCTTCAACAATCATACTTTGACTTTGTTCTTTTGAGCTATTGTGTTAGTTTCTATCACAAAGATATTGTTTACCTGTGTGTTGACTTTCCTGTTATTGTTCATGCTCTAAATATTTGCATACTATTTTGATGCCATAGTTAATGATAGCTCAGCTATCAAGTTACTACTTAGCTAATTCTCATTTTTTAGAAAAGTGTAAATCATCAAGATACATACAGAATAAGTTTCCAAAGGAAATCTTTAGGGAAGGGTCACTTCATCAAGAGATGCTGGGGAAAGGGTTCTTTCAAGACAAGTGCAGGATGGAAATTATTTCAGTTAAAGATATAAGGGGAAGTTGCATATTTTATATCAAGAGATCTTGGGAGATAGGTATATTTCCTTAACTGCAGTATGGGAATGGAGTTTGTTTCAGTATAAGGTGTGATAATGGAGTAGTGTCTGTATACTTTATAAGGACATTTCATTACATTTTATAAAATTTTGGTATTGTTTCATTAGAAATTAAAGCACAAATCAAAATGAAAAATAAGTTGTCTCATGAAATTACAAGAGCACCATGTTAGAAATAGAATTAATGTTCAATGAAAAGTAAAACAGGGGTTGTTTGGTAAGAGCATTAGATCACAATCCTGTCAGATCCCAAACATTGTGAAATCATTGCTTAGAAACCTTACCTGCTTTCCAATGATTTAGTCTTATCCTTGTAATAAAGTAAGGGCATAGCTTTAAAAGGAAATATATGTATTTGAAAATGAATGTTTCAAAACTGGTCTAAGTCATTGTTTTTAACTTTAAATGTTATTATCAGTAAGTCATGAGGATTTCAATACACATTTTATATACCACTGAGTGTTTACGTAGGGAGCACAAAATGTATTAAGTCTTGTGTTACAATTTCTGCACTATACTCTTTTACATGTTCAAGGCATTGCAATACATATGAGATAAAAGGATACATGTAGTGGTCACTTATACAACATTGTATATCTCACATTCCAATCAGTCTTATGAATATGAAAGGTATATCATATTTGTGTCCACTTCTAAGCATTTATCTTTTCACTATCTATACAGACAATACAGGTGATCCTGTTTGTTATCTGTCTGTCTGTCTTTTATCTTTTCACTATCTATACAGACAATACAGGTGATCCTGTTTGTTATTTGTCTGTCTGTCTTTTATCTTTTCACTATCTATACAGACAATACAGGTGATCCTGTATGTTATTTGTCTGTCTGTCTTTTAAGTTTATCTTTTCACTATCTATACAGACAATACAGGTGATCCTGTATGTTATTTGTCTGTCTGTCTTTTATCTTTTCACTATCTATACAGATAATACAGGTGATCCTGTTTGTTATCTGTCTGTCTGTCTTTTATCTTTTCACTATCTATACAGACAATACAGGTGATCCTGTTTGTTATCTGTCTGTCTGTCTTTTAATTTTATCTTTTCACTATCTATACAAACAATACAGGTGATCCTGTGTGTTACTTGTCTGTCTGTCTTTTATCTTTTCACTATCTATACAGATAATACAAGTGATCCTGTTTGTTATTTGTCTGTCTGTCATTTATCTTTTCACTATCTATACAGACAATACAGGTGATCCTGTTTGTTATTTGTCTGTCTGTCTTTTATCTTTTCACTATCTATACAGACAATACAGGTGATCCTGTTTGTTATTTGTCTGTCTGTCATTTATCTTTTCACTATCTATACAGATAATACAGGTGATCCTGTTTGTTATTTGTCTGTCTGTCTTTTATCTTTTCACTATCTATACAGACAATACCGGTGATCCTGTATGTTATCTGTCTGTCTTTTATAATCTTTTCACAATCTTTATGGGTATCATCTCCTGAGCATATCAACACCCAGGGGTAACTGTAATTGTCTATGTTTATTATATGTCTGTCTGTCTTTTACATCTCTTTTTAACTCTATGTACACTTCCTAAGCTTATCAATACTTAGTGGTCACTTTGTATGTCAGCTTGTCTGTCTGTCTTTTACATCTCCACTCACCATATGTACTGGTAACACATGTGATCGTTGGAACACTTCTCTATACTACACTGCATGACAGTTCATATAGCATGTGTTGTTTGATGTGTTTCCTTGACAGGATAAAAGATCATATTATGGTACACTTTGTGTCACTGATATTGCAATGTCCATTTAATTAAGTCAACAGAAAGTGAATGGAATGTACATACATGTTTGTAACTCTTGATTTTTTAATCTTTGCTGTAGTTTTATTATTTTTTAATTTTATACTGTACTTTGCATTTCATATTTGATAATGTATACTGCACTAAAATGGTGTTACCGGTATGAAATTTATTAAATTGTTAGAAATTTGTTACATTATTATTAAACATGAAGTACTGATTATTTGTTATATAAATTCATATGATCAAAAAGCTGGTGTGACTCAGCTGATGAGGTATTGGGCTAGTGATCAAGAGGTCCAAAGTTCAACTTCCACCTTGGGCACACTGGTGTCCTGTCCTTCTGATTAAACAGAAAAAAACCAAAATCTTGTGTGATGATAGATGCAACATGTAAAAGATCCCTCACTGCTTTGGGCTGGTCCACTGCAAAGGTTTCAGA
Organism: Pteria penguin; assembly: GCA_035048485.1. NCBI lineage: Eukaryota > Metazoa > Mollusca > Bivalvia > Pterioida > Pteriidae > Pteria > Pteria penguin. The sequence continues at coordinate 10,339,622 of CM068586.1, read as the reverse complement.
TTTCTGTGCAATGCATCATGCTGCCACCATATATATGAAAGAATAATGGGGTGACATGAAAAAATAATCAATCAGGCAATCTTACTTTCAAATCTTTGATAAGTAAATTCAGAAACACCCATACAACAGTAGTATGAAGGTATTTCATATAACCATATCTATCAACCAAACCAGGATACTGAAATAAACCAGCTGAGCTTGTAGATATTTATTAACATTATTGAATAACAGAAGATTTTGTTAAACTTTATCCTTTGGAACTGGAACTGTATAATTTGAACTTTGAACCATAAGGTTTCTTATATCACTTAATATACTGCTTATCTCGGTATGTTACTATGAGTGAGATCCCCTTTATACTTATGTTTATCTCTCAAAAAGTCTATAAACTATCTCTCTCTTATCACCTATTGCACTGCTTATCTGTAAGCGTGTCACTAATAACTAGGTCTTTCTTATCACCCATAGCACTGTTTATCTGTCAGCGTGTCACTAATAACTACGTCTTTCTTATCTCTCATAACACTGCTTATCTGTCAGAGTGTCACTTATAACTACGTCTTTCTTATCTCTCATAACACTGCTTGTCTGTCAGTGTCACCAAGAACTAGGTCTGATAACACTGCTTATCTGTCGGTGTCACCAAGAGCTAGGTTTCTTATCTCTCATAGCACTGCTTGTCTGTCAGTGTCACCAAGAACTAGGTCTTTGTTATCTCTCATAGCACTGCTTGTCTGTCAGTATCACCAATGCAAGAACTAGGTCTTTCTTATCTCTCATAGCACTGCTTATCTGTCAGTGTCACCAAGAGCTAGGTCTTTCTTATCTCTCATAGCACTGCTTATCTGTCAGTGTCACCAAGAGCTAGGTCTTTCTTATCTCTCATAGCACTGCTTGTCTGTCAGTGTCACCAAGAGCTAGGTCTTTCTTATCTCACAGAGCACTGCTTGTCTGTCAGTGTCACCAAGAACTAGGTCTTTCTTATCTCTCATAGCACTGCTTGTCTGTCAGTGTCACCAAGAACTAGGTCTTTCTTATCTCTCATAGCACTGCTTGTCTGTCAGTGTCACCAAGAACTAGGTCTTTCTTATCTCTCATAGCACTGCTTGTCTGTCAGTGTCACCAAGAACTAGGTCTTTCTTATCACTCATAACACTGCTAATTTGTCAGAATATCACTAATAATAAATATAAAACATATATACCTTCTAATTTTGTGCACCAGATGTGCATTTCGACAACTTATGTCTTTCTTATCACCCATAGCACTGCTTATTTGTGAGAATGACACTAAGAACTAGGTCTTTTTTTATCAATTATTTCACTGCTTATCTGTCAGAATGTCACCAAGAACTAGGTCTGTCTTATCACTGACATCACTCCTTATTTGTCAGAGTGTCACCAAGAACTACCCCTTTCTTATCACTCATAGCACTTATCTGTCAGAATGTCCCTAACAACTAGGTCTCTCGTAACATTTTACATCGTTGCTTATCTGTCAGAATGTCATTAATAACTAGGTCTGTCTTACCACGTATATCACTGCTTCTCTGTCAGAATGTCGCCAAGAACTAGGTCTTTCTTATTATGTATATCACTGCTAATGTGTAAATATCACCAAGAGTTACGTCTTTCTTATCACCCATAGCACTGCTTGTCTGTCAGAGTGTCACTAATAACTAGGTCTTTCTTATCACCCATAGCACTGCTCATCTGTCAGAGTGTCACTAATAACTACGTCTTTCTTATCACCCATAGCACTGCTTATCTGTCAGAGTGTCACTAATAACTACGTCTTTCTTATCACTCATAGCACTGCTTATCTGTCAGAGTGTCACTAATAACTACGTCTTTCTTATCACCCATAGCACTGCTTATCTGTCAGAGTGTCACTAATAACTACGTCTTTCCTATCACCCATAGCACTGCTTATCTGTCAGAGTGTCACTAATAACCAGGATTTTCTTATCATGTATATCATTGCTTACCTGTAAATATCACCAATAACTAGATCTTTTTTATCACGCTTATCTGTCAGAATGTCACCAAGAACTAGGTTTTTCTTATCTCTCATAACACTGCTTATCTGTCAAAATGTCACTTAGAACTAGGTCTAACTTATGACTCGTAGCATTGCTTATCTGTCAGAATGTCACAAAGAGCTATGTCTTTCTTATCTCTCATAGCACTGCTTATCTGTCAGAATGTCACAAAGAGCTATGTCTTTCTTATCACCCATAGCCCTGCTTATCTGTCAGAATGTCACTAATGACCACATGTAAGACTTTCTTATCATGTATATCATTGCTTACGTGTAAATGACACCAAGAACTAGGTCATTCATATCACTTATATCTCTGATTTTCTGTAAGAATTTCGCTAAGAAGTACACGTATCTTTTGCCATTTCTGTTGAAATGTAACTAGGTTCCATGTTTCCCTTATCTATCATATCATTATACATTGCTAGACATATATTTTGAAGCGTTCTTTGGTTTTGTTTAACATCATAGGTATTTATGACTACATTTACCTCTACCAATAAATTCAAAGTATTATGTTTATTATATAACTATTGAGGTTTGATAATCCAAATTCTCATTGAAGAAATGTTTAAGTAATTATTTTAGCTGTCCTAATTGGACGGTTATCTTATAGAATACATTGATCTGAAAACTAAAATGTAACAAAGTGGTGTAGGTATCTATTAAAGTAGTTTTCGGGGGGGGGGGGGGTTATTCCTTTTCCGAAACCAAATTTTCACGATATAAGTCATTTTTTGCACATTTTCAGGGAGCTAGCACAGGAGAGTTACATTGTTTGTATGCTATATCAAGCTATGATGATTGATGAGTTTCTCTTTCAGTACTAATGAAAGAATTTCTTTAAGATTACGGGGATGTATTATTTGTAAGTTCTATTAAACTACAAGATCTTTGATGATACTTGGCGGACATAAGTTCTCAAGGTCTCCTTCCAGTTTCATTGTATGTCGCTAGATTAGCTTAAGAGTACATCCATAACGGGGTAAAATATATCCAGAAGGGTACCCACATTTTCCTATAAGTTCACAGTCATATGACCATTGTTATAATAGTTGTATTATGGTACTTTATTCATACACGGCGCAGGTGGCCAACTAAACAGGATATGCTAACTCCTCTCGGGCACATGGTCTCGCCTCTGAAAGGATACACTAACTCCTCCCCGGCACATGGTCTCGCCTCTGAAAGGATACACTAACTCCTCTCCGGCACATGGTCTCGCCTTTGAAAGGATACGCTAACTCCTCTCGGGCACATGGTCTCGCCTCTGAAAGGATACACTAACTCCTCTCCGGCACATGGTCTCGCCTCTGAAAGGATACACTAACTCCTCTTGGGCACATGGTCTCGCCTCTGAAAGGATACACTAACTCCTCTCGGGCACATGGTCTCCTTCTGAAAAGTGGACTAACTCCTTTCGGGCACATGGTCTCGCCTCTGAAAGGATACGCTAACTCCTCTTGGGCACATGGTCTCGCCTCTGAAAGGATACGCTAACTCCTCTCGGGCACATGGTCTCGCCTCTGAAAGGATACCCTAACTCCTCTCAGGCACATGGTCTCGCCTCTGAAAGGATACCCTAACTCCTCTTGGGCACATGGTCTTGCCTCTGACAGGAGACGCTAACTCTCGGGCACATGGTCTCGCCTCTGACAGGAGACCCTAACTCTCAGGCACATGGTATCCTTCTGAAAGGATACACTAACTCCTCTCGGGCACATGGTATTGCCTCTGAAAGGATACGCGAACTCCTCTCGGGCACATGGTCTTGCCTCTAAAAGGATACCCTAACTCCTCTCGGGCACATGGTCTCGCCTCTGAAAGGATACACTAACTCCTCTCGGGCACATGGTCTCGTCTGAAAGGATACGCCAACTTCTATCGGACACATGGTCTTGCCCGTAACAGGAGACGCTAACCTCTCTCGGGCACATGGTCTCGCCTCTGAAAGGAGACGCTAACTCCTCTCGGGCACATGGTCTTTCCTCTAACAGGAGACGCTAATCTCTCTCTGTCACATGGTCTTGCCTGTGACAGGAGACGCTAACCTTTCTCGGGCACATGGTCTTGACTCAGACAGGAGACGCTAAGGCCTCTCGGCCACATGGTCTTGCCTGTGACAGAAGACTCTAACTCCTCTCGAGCACATGGTCTTGCCTCTAACAAGAGACGCTTGTCTGTCTCGGGCACATGGTCTCGCCTGTGACAGGATCGAGACACTTTGCTCGTGCACATAGTCTCGCTTCCAACAGGACGGAAACACTCTGCTCGGGCACATGGTCTCGCCTCTGACAGTATTCGCTAACCCCTATCAGGTACGTAGGCACATGGTCTCGTCTCGGAAAAAATCGAGACACTTACTCCGCCCGGGCACATGGTTTCGCCTCGGACAGGACACGCTAACCCCTCTCGGGCACATATGGTCTCGCCTCTGACAGGATTCGCTAACCCCTCTCGGGTATATGGTCTCTCCTCGAACAGGATCGAGACACTTACTCCGCTTGGGCACATGGTCTCGCCTCTGAATAGATTCGCTAAACATTCTCGGGTACATGGAGACACTTATTCTGACAGGATCGAGACACTAATTCCTCTCGGTTACATGGATTCGCCTCGGACAGGACACGCTAACCCCTCTCGGGTGCATGGTCTCGCCTCGGACAGGATCGACACACTTGCTTCTCTCTGGCACATGGTCTCGCCTCTGACGTCCGAGGATCCAAGAGATTTATTGTGTAACAGTATACCGGGTATGATGGATTAATTATGAACACTGTATATGTAGACGTAACCGCTTGCCCATTACATTCTCTACCAGTTTCAGTCCATCGTTTATCTAGGTATAAAGTATGAGACAGCTGTTACATGCACATCTAACGCACGTCGATTTAGCATACCTTCCACAATGTTACGTAGCTACGTGTACCTGCAAAGCACTTGACATTTGTTGGGTAACTTTCAGCATTAGGTGCATAGGAACTCGTTAACCGACTTTAAGACAATGTTGGGAATGACCGAGATTTACCAAGCGGATGTAGTATGGTGATCAGGAGTGAAAATCTCTTCACACTACATATCATGTAGACATATTGCTAGACACATATATTTCGAAACGTTCTTTGGTTTTGTTTAACATCATAGGTATTTATGACTACATTTACCTCTACCAATAAATTCAAAGTATTATATTTATTATATAACTATTGAGTTTGATAATCCAAATTCTCATTGAAGAAATGTTTACACAATTATTTTAGCTGTCTTGATTGGAAGGATATTCTATAGACTGCATTTACCAAAAATGTAAATGGTATTATAAGTTCATTGCACTGTAAAATTATACACAAGTGTATTAATAATATTAGTTTAATTATATTATCACTGTGAAACACTGGCATTGCACTGTCTCTGTCAAAACACTGGCATATTGTACTGTCAATATAGAGTACGAGTCGATATAGACTTGGCACGACAACTACATCCATTTCCTAGTCAGTGAAATATTCCATTCATTCTGCTAGACGGAAGCTATTATGCTTGGGCTCTGTATCAAAACCCACAGTTTAAATTATATAGAACTGAGTGAACATGAAAGTTTTCCTAATGATGTCGACGTAGAATGGTATTTTTATTTTTATGCACTTTATAACATACTACATAAACTGCGAAAGAGGCTCCAGCCGGTGTGGCTTAGCGGATGAGGCGTTCGGCTCCTGACCGAAAGGCTCCGGGTTCGAGTCCCGCCGTCGGCACACCGATCTTTCGGACGGGACATTAAAAACGGAAACCCTGTCACGGTAGGCGTGACACGTGAAAGATCCCTCAGTGCTTCGGGTGGGTCCGTTGTAAATGTATAATTAAATTTCTGTGCGTTGCATGCGCATCAGGCAGATCTCGATGCCGTCAACATATACTTGTAATAATCGTCGAGTGACGTAAGACAATAAAAAAATAATAATAATCGACTGACATTCACTTAAATGTCCTCCTCTCATAAAAAACAATCTGGGGGACACAAGTTGACATTCTGGCGAGACGTTCCTAACGAATTAAAATTCCTCCTTCTGACAGACCCATCGATGACAACTATCTGCCACTCTGCCCTTCAATGTTGACTCTTTTATTTGCAAGTACATTTTGTACAGTTTTGGCAGAATAATTAAGACAGCAGTGATATACAAGAAAGCTGAGCTATCACTTGTGAAGCATCTCTTACATTTAGATAACATTGACTGCAGTAACTAACAAATCTGATTTGTCCCGCTGAATAAATGTACAGAAGCTGATGGGACGTGATCTGTTACAGTGAACCAAAGTTCAGTGGAGTGCTCCAGTAGATCTATGTTTTTGTATGAGTCATTTCCTATATATGTATACTTGACTACATGTTGACATAATAATGATAGTAAACATAGTAATTCACGCGAGAGATTGTTTTGTTCCATTATTGTTTTCACGTCATAGATTTTCACGCACTGACTTCTCATCTACACGTTTGATGACAGATGTAGTTAAAAGGCAGTGGGATGTCTTTGGTATACAAAGTTTGACCTCGATACGAGGCACGGGTACTCAGTTATTTCATACATATCATGCGCGGATACAGAGGGGGGTACCGAGGGTCTGGAACCCCCCCCCCCCCTTGGCATCCGAAAATTTTACCCCAAAAAAGGTCATATTTGGGCATTTTTGGGGTTGGAACCCCCTCATCTAAGAGAAAAATTTACTTTTTTTGGTTGGACCCCCTCTGATAAAAAATTCTGGATCTGCGCATGAGTATGATTTTTAACATATGTTATGCCTGGAATTCGAACTTGCAGCCTCGAGGACTACACATGAGCATACCGATCGAGTGTAAGCCATCTTTTGTACGTATAAATTGGATTCTGTGTGAGAGATATGGGTCCGGCGCCATAAAGTGAGAATAAACTTAAGTCAACTACTTCATTTTGATTTATTCCATTGTCAAACGTTCAAATAAATTCTCATGCAGTGATTTAATTCTATTTATCGATAGAATAAAACTAAATAAAATCCAAATTCCAGTTATTAATCCATTGATGAACAGAAGAATATGAAATTTTGACTTAAGTATATTCTCTGTTTATGGCGCCGGACCATGGGGTGTCACATAAATGCATTTGTTTGAAATTTACTTGAAAAACTTAAAGATTATAGAAAATTATTTGATATATTATAAGGTTTAAGTGAAAAATAATAGCAAACTGCTATCATCAAACATAATAAAAGAGGTATTTTCTTTTTATACACGTAACATAGGCAAATGAACGATGAAAAAACAATAATACATAACATTAACCTGCACTCAGGGCATCGAAACTAAGTTGTAGGTTTTGATCCCCAAATACCCCCCCCCCCTTACACACGCACACATCTACACACACATACACACACATATATACACACACACATACTCACACACACACACACACACACACACACACACACACACAGACACACACACACACACACATTGCTATTGAATAGTAAATTAGTAATGTCAGTGTAGAGCAATGTAAAGATACAAGAACAGATCATTCATACAGACGGAGATTTTCAGAAGACAAGAATTTACCCAAGTCCTACCCAATGTATAGTCGATACAACGTATACATATATCATTGCAAATCTACGAACATACAACTAATGTTTAAAAGAATAAAAAAACCATGGTGACCAAGAAACCATATCACCCTGTCATGACCGTTTAAGAAAACTATCAATATTCAGTATAGAGTGAGTACGGATCAACAGGAGATTATCCATAATACTCTCCTTGGTTATCAAACCCAATATAACAATATTGATCATGGCTCCATATGAGGTACGTACAACTCGGTACAAAATGAGGTACGTACAACTCGGCACAAAATGAGGTACCTACAACTCGGCACAAAATCCTAACAGGATGTCTTTGTTTATTTTTTTTTTTTTTTCTTCGATGTAAAATACTAGTCTTGATACGTAGACAATGTCGACCTGTGTAAAAAAGAATTCTTAAGCGTATCCAACGATCAACTTGGAGAAGGTCCCTGGTAAAGCAATGTCGAGAAAGACTGGTCAGTACGTCCTTCAGTGAATTTGAATCATAGGCGGGTCTAGATATTTTTGAAAAGGGGGAAGGGGGTTACAGTCTCCCATGTCAAATGTTGTGCACTATCGGTCTGGAAAGGGGGTTGCAGCCCTAAAACGGTCGAAAATGACCTTATTTTGGTAAAATTTTCCGACTAAAGGAGAAAGAGGGGATGAAATTCCCCTCTCCTTCTACATCGGCCAATGTGGAAATACTGATTACTCCAACGCCCCTCCCCCCCCCCCTCCCCACAGTACGGAATTCTACGTACGTCCCACATACTGCTCGATAACTGCGATAAAACGTATAGATCTACTTAGCTCTGGATATCGGTGAACGCTTGCAAAAGCAGTGCATATAGTTACCGTATATTCTATACATCAATAAGCTAGTTTAAAGGAGTGGAGTCGACGACCATTTATAATTGCTTTCCTATTTTAGCCATCACCCAATAAAGTTAGTATTTGTAAACAGTGGTGACCTCATCTCTCCACACGCCTTCGCACATGGATGCGCGATGACGATGCGCACAAATAGATGCTACTGGAGAAGATTTCTGTTATTGGAATTTTATTGAATGTAAGGTATGTATCATTTTACTTATCATATTTACATAAGCTTTATTGGTGGTGGGTTTCAGTCATATATTTTGCAATTTAGTTTATTTTTCTGTATTTGTGTTCATTGATTTATATATTTAGAAAAAGGAGGGTGTGTGCAGCAGCACAGAATCTGTGTTTGCTTCAATACATAAATAAACAGCACAGAGTATGAAGGCATTTTAACTGTTTTGTTTGTTTATTTGATTTATTTTGCATTTAGTACATATGTAGGCCCCGAAAACAGTTTATATAAAATTAACCCTTCTTTTTCATCTTTGTAAATGTTTGAAGATTTACACCTTTTTAATGGCAAGATATATATTTATACATAATTTTGCACCACTGTGGTAGAGGTTGACCTATATTACAGAGTAAGTACACTCGAGATTCCCGCTGAAAATACTTGTACTTGATTGCAACGAAGTAACAACGATTATACTGGCAGTATACCAAAATCTCAAGAGCTGAACTTTCAAAATATATCATTTATTATTTGGACACCCAATGATTATTGATAAGTAAATATGCACGACAGTGACGTCAGAAATATAAGATCAATAATTGCCTATTAGCTCGTGTATATATACATAATGGTCCATATGCACTGTGCTGATGTAATCTCAAACAGCTGATACTAAAACTTGTTTATTAACCTACATGACTCATATCGCATAATCCTTGTATTTTTTTTCCTATGAAGGAAGCAAATTGCCAATTTCCCCTATACTCTAATCAATGTAACCAAAAATAAACAATTCGCCTTTTGATATTCTTGTTTTGTTGTGTACTCAGCTCGAGTTCATACGACTATTGTTAAGATTGAGTCAAGGTCGCTGAGGTCCGAATTCAATCGATGGGCTTATCTGCATAACAAGGTCACATGGCTGATCGAGTTTCGTTATTTTTCAACTCTGTCAGAGAACTGTTTTGTTCAGTTTACTTTCTGCTGTTAAAAGGACATGTTGTGAGGATATTTATATATTTGCAGTAGTTACTCTTGCTTTACGTAGTGGAATGCATCACACGAAAAAGGTGAGCCGTATAATCTGCAAGATTTAACAAAAGTGTTAATCTTTCATTTCTGTATGTCTGTATTAAAAAAGGAAGGTAAATGAAATTGCATTATTATCATCAAATTATTTATTTGCGAAGAAAGAAGGACAAGCGTTTTAATTCCATCATTAATAATCGATTATTTGTTTTTCAGAAGCATAAGAAAATTTGAGAAATGCATGTAAGACAAGGATCATTTGACAAAAATAAGAACATGGTGCCTTCCACGCATAACATACCTGAAATCGACACCATTGGGATGGAAAAACATTCAGTCATTATTGACTACATGAATGATAAGCAATTAACGGAAACATACCACATGATTAAAAAAGCTGCTAAATATGGACATGGTTTTGGGTTTGACGAATTTTCAACGGAAGAAAATTTTCGTTCCGAAGTTACAGGAAGCAGATGTTTTGCCGTCATGTCTAAAGAAGAAGGGGTATTATTAGCGAGTGTTATTTTAGCGCAGAGCAAATTTTATCGCGGTGCAAATGAAGTTGTTGATCCGTTTATAATTGTTAAGTATTCCGTTCGGTGTAAAGGCTTTGGCGAATATTGTATGAGAAAAGCCATAGAACTATCCACGATGTTAGGCTACACGGCAATGTACGCAGATACTTTCTCCAATAACAAAGCAATGATTCGTATCATAGAAAAAATAGGTGGCTTTAAGCAAGTGGGATGCCTACCGATCGGTGGATGTCTGCCATCAGGGAAGTATGTGTCATCCCTAATATACTTCCGGAGTCTTGTACGAGAGGATCGAAACAACACGTGATCTACAGATCAGAACTGACCGGCATTCTTACCAGTACTCGAGGAAACGTACACTACAAACGGCCCGTAGCCTGATCTAACAATCTGATGGTTAGCCAGTTGATATTTACCGGCCATTGGATCTGTGATCTTCCTGGGGTGGCCGATCATCAGAAATGATGTAAAATCATTTGCAGGCTGAATATGTATGCGTATCGCATCAAGATTCATCTGAATGACAGTATTTCGATAATGATAATATAATTTTTTTTCCATAACATTTGCATCACTGACATATTTACTCTGTCTCTGACTTATACTCGTTCAAGAGATGTCTGTAGAATTGACAAAGTTAATGTAAGTTTAGTGTAAATCGCCTCAGTATGAAACCTTTGTATGATGCAATATATAGTCATGAAAGTCCGCACACTGTTCATTATGTATACTATTCTATGAATGTCAAAACTTCACTCGATACGAATAGTATTGCTTTAATCGCTACATAATAAAACACTTCACAATGTGTTACACTTTCAAAGTTCATGTATTAACTATAACATGTACGTATATGAAGGGGTCACCTTCCTGGAATAAATTCATGTCATGCGTTCGTGTTGTCACTTCTTTTCTTCATCTGTATTTAGTTATGCGTTCTTTGTAAACTGTTTTGAGTGCATATAAGACTAGAGAAATACATGCTGAAATAGATATCAGTCAGATTTTGTGAAGAGGTATTCCATTTACACGTGTAATCCCTCTTGTGTCTAGGATGTGATATCTTAGCAAATTTAAACTACCTATTGTGGACAATATGCATATACAGATATCTTAGCGGATTTAAACTACCTGTTGTTGACAATATGTATATACAGATATGTTTTGTATATATGAGAGGTCAATTGTAACGTGTTTGGATAAAGGAAAAATGTGGGTTTTCAATATACGACTTACGAAACCCACTCCAAAAAGTTTAACTCACGTTCGGTGTTGCTTGATATAGTGACATGGACTGAGAACAAAGCAGGGGCGTAGCTAGAAATATTCAGTGTGCACGCAAAGAAAGCTTCTCACGAGGCGCGCGCAGCTCTGAGAGGGGGATGGGATCACCCTCTCTTGCAAGTGGGGGTTCGAGGGTCTACCCCGAGAAAATTTTGTAAACTTCAATGCAAAGTCGTGCTTTCTGGACTACATCTTGATAACGTTGAAACTATTTTTGTCATAAGAAATGACGTTTAATATATGAAGTGGATGTCTTTGAGTCACATTTAAATTTTTTTGTCCTCGTGATGTGCACGTCATGGCGTGCTGGCGTATAGGCAGCTACGCCCCAGCAAAGGTAAAAAAAAAAAAAAAACAACAAAAACTTCCGAATTTCAAGATTTGACGTAAAATTATTTGACAGATTCGCCACGTACATGTACAACTCTCACTTGTCTTTCAGTTAAGTATAGACAGAATACAGAGCTCTGTGATACTATATATACTTCGAACTATCATATGTTTGCACAAAGTAATTTAACCCTATCTCAGTCCCATGTTATAATTGCTACACTTGAACGTCTATGACTGATGGCAATGCTCTGTTACATTCCAGGTATACTGCCTTTAAATTTATGTTAAGTATTTCTTAAATATATGACATGAATATGGTTAAGACTGCTTCTAGTGAATTCATTAAATACATGTAGGATCAAACCGAGGAAGAGTCTGCTATCTATTCAAAAACATGCATAATGTTTACATATGTGACACGTGCGATGCGGTCGACACGTGTCTTACTGACCTACATTGAGGACGCGGACGGCCTTGGAACAGTTCCCTGCGATTGACATGAACAGGGGATGAACTGTTATGTTTACAATCATATGCAAGGTCATATTCCACGCGGAAACAATGAAATATTGTTACTCAATGCTTTGACCAATAATGTTTACCAGCAAATACATTGTAAACCATTGGTGGATCCAAACATGTAAAATGTGATAAAATATCAAGGACAGAGCCTGTAGACTATTAATGTAAATATATCGTCAAATCTATTAAGATCACATTTGTCTTTTTCTAACTTTAAATTTTTATGATTTAAAGTGAGCACATGACTATTAATAGTCATGTGCTCACTTTAAATCATAAAAATTTAAAGTTAGAAAAAGACATATTTGTACCAATCGTCTTCGGGTAGTTGACTGTTCAGTCTTGGAAAAAGTTATGTTTAAATAGTTTAAAGGAATTATTCCTGAAAAGAAATGAGATAGGACTGCATTGTGATTAGGATTTATTTTAAAAGAAGTAGATCTACCTCGACAACATCTTTAATTACATTAAGTGTAATGACAAAATCTCTAAATCACATATGCGTGATTTCGTTTTCGCAAGTATAAAATTTATAAGGATTTAAAAACAGAATATCATTTTGGTAAAAACAAAAACCGTTATTTGTTTTTATACAGAGAAACACATTGATTGCGAAGTCAAGAAAGACCTAATATGTGAGCGAATTTTTAGAGTAAATAATTTTCTCAAGTAAAAATTGAAATAATATGAATTATACTTATAAAATGTACAAATTCTAGATAAACAATAGCCGTGAAAATCCCCCAAAATGAAACGAGACTCGTTTCTATAACAGACCTTGTAGACTGCGTGTTTCTAACATTTTTATTGATTGGATATATTGTTTAGAAAGATGTGCAATATTTTGACACGCACGCACACATGCATATACAATGTATGTATGTACACAGACACACAAATACATGCATGCGCGTGTCTGTCTGTCTGTCTATGTATGTATGTATGTATGTATGTATTAAGTATGTATGTATGTGTGTTGCAAGTTGATGCTCTTTTCTTATACACGACCTGGTTTTGCGGTTGAAAGTGTTAAGTAAAGAATGTTCTTTCCAATGTATGTCACCGTGTCGCAACGTGATTGGGAATATTATCTCAATTTTCGTTATAATCATACCAGTTCTAATTTTCCGCTTGCTGACATCGACCTAGAAAAATATATTTGAATTGGATATCCATTTTGGTAAACCTAATAATTTTGCTATTGATGTACTCGCGTAAAAATGGATGAAAATATCAATTGTGTCCTGTCACACAGTCTGCTATATCAATATTTTATATATACCATGTCAGTGTGAAGGACGTATACAGATTTATATATCTATCTCTATTGAACCATAAACTTCTAATAATGAGCTCATCAGACACCTGCTTCAAAACTAAAGGAATAGTTTTGTTAAAATTTGGTACGGATGAAGAACTCGGGATTCTCTACAAATATGCTGTTCTCAACCAGATACGTCAACGGATGGATCCTGTGCTGGATGACATAGGCACCAGAGGGTACCCTCCTTTAACATACTTCTAAACACTGGTTGCATAGATCATCAAACCTAATGTACCAGATAGATCTATAAGAGTGTTTTAAGAAGTGTTGTTGTGTACACGCAGAGAAAAATCGATTCCTTTTCTCTTTTTTATTTCTGACATAAGCCAGTTCTGGTAATGAAGGTTAACGGCTCAAATCCCATATATATATATATATATATATATATATATATATATATATATATATATATATATATATATATATATATATATATATATATATAGTATATACAGGTTTTTTAGAAGGGGAGGGGCTTGGTATTTGTTTGGGTTTTTTTTATTTATTTATTTATCTAATATTGTTTTTGTTTTGTTTTGTTTTTTGTTTGTTTGTTTGAGTTTATATATATAATCTATTAAGCGGTTATTTGTCAACTTTTACATGCTGATGTGAAGCGATTCTCCAGTAAAGGCAAAACAAATTTAGTTGATTATACATCAGAAAAGAGATTTTACATATTATTCGAGGAAAAAAAATAATAGGATAAAGAAATGAAATTCTGACTTAATCTTTTTCTCACATTTTTGTATAAATGTCTTGATTAATTAAAAATAGAGAAGCAAGTTTAAGTCAGTTGTCAAACACGCAACACGCAGAGAATATACTAAAAAAATTATGCTCAGGTGAGAGATGTAGGCACACTTGGGCTTCTTGTCTTAATTTGCTGACATGCCGTGGTGAATATTTTAAGACTGGCACCGAATATGATATTGGCGGTTTCTTGGCAATAATAAGTTGTTTGTTTTAGTGTTTATAATGTACTGGCGGGTGTTGTTGGGGTTTTGGGGGTGATGGGTTTTTTTTATTTTTCGAATTTTAAATTTATCTATTTTTATTGTGATTTCTTTTTTAGAAGGGGGTGGGGGGGGGTGGGCTGGGTATTTGTTTGGGTTTTTTATTTATTTATTTATTTATTTATTATTGTTTTTTGTTTTGTTTTGTTTTTTGTTTGTTTGTTTGAGTTTTGTTTTGTCTTCTTTTTAAGGTTGTTTGGGGTTTTTTCATACAGGAAATAAAAAGGAGGCATAATACACATTACCGACAAGCATGTTAACCTTTCAGTTCAATGGAATGTAACGCATCGTTCGACGATTATATTGTTTTTCCAGTAATTTAACATGCTGATGTACTCAATGTACTGGTACTTTCAACGTTTGTTATTTAGAAAGATGAAAGCATAAATATGTATCTATTACAAAAGTTATGAATTCATATATGTATATAATTTACTGTTTGTAACAGAGCCCTCAATACAAGAGGAGATCAATGAGCTATGTGTTAAGTTTACACTGAAGAATTAACACAGCTTGCACTGACTCCAGCCCAGGTTGTTGAACAACGTCAGTGTAATATACTTACTGGCACATAGCAGTCTCCTTCTATATAAACAAACTTTATACTCTGATATATCACAAATGATCATCAAATGGTCATCAAATGCATAAAACATTAATCTAATACAAAACTTCAACCGGATTTAAGTTTGTTGCATGGTAGAAAATGTTTAGACTGATCAATAATACCAGAACGTATCATATGTGAAAACAAATGCATTGGACTTCCACAGTTTCTGCGTTTTGAAGATGACTAAGATGATATAATCGACTGAAATGTGCGTGATTTTTCCATTTCCAATTACCTACTTGATATACATTACGTATCCGCATATTTCTACCATGGGCCCAGTAAGCAAAATCGCATTGTATTTGTGTTTTTTGAAATTGATAATAAAAGTGCGTTCAGAGACCCCGTATTATCTGAACTACAGTATGATTCATTATGCTTGTATAGAGTCATTGAGCTAGTATTAACAGATGAATGAGGCTGATGACCGAACAAATACCAATAAACCAATTTGTGTTTTATGCAGATATTGTCCGACATTGATAAATAGGAGACTTGTTACAAACACATGTATAAACAAGTATCTCAAGTTCACAAGATAAGTATAAGCCTGATAATGAAAATATGTCAGTAGTACTTTTAACCCTATTTGGGTTGGTTGTTGGTTGGTATTTTGCGTCGCTTACAACAATTTTTCAATTATATCGCAACGGGCATGGAAGCAAGAGGTAACCGACCTCTTAAACATAGTGGCGCAATCTGGAATTCGAACCCGGATCGTCGGCGACGCAAGCCAAGCGCTTAACCACTACACCAAAACCACCCCTCCCATACAGTTTGGGTTGTAAAAATAAATACATAAATAATAATAATAATAATAATAATAATAATAATAATAATAATAATAATAATAATAATAATAATAATGATGATAATAATAATGATGATGATGATAATAATGATAATAATAAATCCCAAAACAAAACAAAATCAAAAATCTAAATAATAAATGAATAATTCTAAAAAGAAAAAGGCTTTTGTTTAAACAACTGCAAATTGATACCAACTGACTTATCCTCGGGAGTCTTAACCCAAGGGATTTAATATTTTGTGATTCGAAATTCGATGATTTTCTTAAAGAGAAATGAGCATGTGAAATATCAAAGTCATATCACTTGCCATTAAAAAGTTATAACCAAAGTCGTATCACTTGCCATTCAAAAATTATAACCGAAGTCATATCGCTTGCCATTCAAAAGTTATAACCAAAGTTATATCACTTGCCATTCAAAAGTTATAACCAAAATCATATCACTTGCCATTCAAAAGTTATAATCAAAGTCATATCACTTGCCATTTAAAAGTTATAATCACTTGCCATTCAAAAGTTATAATCAAAGTTATATCACTTGCCATTCAAAAGTTATAACCAAAGTCATATCACTTGCCATTTAATAGTTATAACCAAAGTCATATATCACTTGCCATTCAAATGTTATAACCAAAGTCATGTCACTTGCCATTCAAAAGTTATAACCAAAGTTAAAGTTTTTTTTTCAGACAAACATTCATAAAGACAGACAGACGGAAACGCCAAAACAAAATGCACATCAGTCTTCGATTCCAAGAACATAAGAGACCAAATGTGGAATTCTGTAATGTCAACCTTTAAGAGGAATTAGAAAAGACGTCTGACTTATATGTATGAAAATTCACCAAAGACACGCTGAGCAAACAAAAATAACCACATGAAATAGCGCGAAACATTCGGTTGTAATACAGTTTTGTACCAACCCAGGATGGTCTAATGAAATGATATTGGTGTGGTTAAGACATTTATTGGTTTTTTATGATATTCCGAAATCGGTTGTGGATCTAGTACTTCAAAGCAAGAGTAGCTAACTTGTGTTCAATCTTGATTTAAACTGACCTGACATGAACATTTCATGAAATAAACTGAATTGAGCAAAATGCTCAGGGTACTGTGGTGAGATGTGAGCAAAATGCTCAGGGTACTGTGGTGAGATTTAGTGTTAAACACGTCTGTCTTTTGATCTACTTTATTTTTCTCGAATGCGACCTCTTTTCTGTGTATCATAGATAAAAGGACAAAATTAGATAAATGTAAAACTGGATTAGGTACAATACAGATTATTGTTCTCAAATAAGAATCGCGAAGGCAAAGAAGGAAATCAGTCAAAATTTTACTAAAATTCTTTCCACCGCCCTGGATGTTGATATGCTGGAAAATTCTAGCTGATTTATTTGTTTGTGGTCCATTCTTTTTATAAGAATTACTCTTTTATAATGAATGCTATGTTGCAAAATTGTCCGACCTATGTTCAGTTACTCCATTTCAACACCCAATGTGTATAAAGTACCAGGTGAGCGTTTCATTCCTGTTTTGGTCCCTAAAACATGGCACTTGTTTATCCGATATACACATGTACATTCATAATATTATAGAATATAAATTCCACCAGTGACTACTTTATCATACTTACATGTGGATAAATAGGTATGAAAATGCATAAGAAATGAATAACTCAAACATAGTTTGTCGATGACTTGTTCTCACATCTGCTGCTGTGTTCATCTGCATACTCGATAAAAGCGTAATAATTGATAACTAAATAAAGGACTGAGGTCGTAAAGATTAAAAGTAAAGCCAAATAAAAATGAAGAGGGAAGGGGGGGGGGGTGAGCCAAAAAGATGAAGTAGAAATCGTGATTGTGAATCGAACGCTGTGTCTCAGAATTCGTATCCAAATACCACATTTATGCATTTAATAGACGCAAGCAAGCACAGAGCATATCATTGATAGGAAACCATCTTGTTCAATTGTAATGCATAAGTAATAATAAACTAAGACACCTAACAGCATATGGTCGAAAGGACCGCGAGGGCAGTACACCGTTAGATATATAAGTAATCAGGGACATTCTGGACGAAACAGCACAGAGATTGGGTACATGGAGAAATCTCCTGCTGATCTGTACCACCCTTGTAATGTTTTATGCTTACTTGATGTTATTATAGCTTCAAAATATTCTTGAAATTTTATTGATTGGTAACAAACCGTCATACTCGATTCAAATATAAAAGTACTATTGTGGCAACTAATTGTAACGCACTGAAGTAATATAGACAGGGTAATTATTTTTTCATACTGTCACATGTTGAAATAATGATCGGCTATTCTATTTTTACATAATCACAGGGTCTTTTTTTAAATAAGACCGGTTGAAATATTGTCAGGATAATAAAATTAAAGCTGATGCGAATCTGTAATGGCAAAATGATGACCGTCTACTTGACACTGTTGGTGGTCTGATATGACCTTATCCTCCGGCCACGGTTAGCTCAGACCAACTCGATTGTCAGGTCTCGGGTCATCACTTTGGCCGTAATGACCTTATCAGGAGTAATTTACTGTATGATAAAGAATAAATTGCTAACTTCATACCATATATTATGTCAGTATACAAAATGATTTAACATCGCAATATGAAATTAAAAAAAAAAAAATTATATGCCACTTGTAGCTGTTTCGGTATTTTTATATGTAATTAGATGAAACAGTGTAGTATCTACTTGAGCCGGTCACATAGATTTCCATGTACTACCGTATACTGTCATCTCCACCTAAGATTGAGAACAACTTCGTGATAATATTCATTGACCCTATGTACTTTTATGTAGCAATGAGCTTAATATAATAGCAGATATGCAACAGCTGCTTCTTGTCATAATGTACTTTATAGAACTGCTTGGTGTTATTTTGATAACGATCTAAACACGAGTTTAAAAGTTCATGTTTGATATACAATATTATATACATCATTGAAATTTCAAAAAACAAGATTTTCTCAGGGAACCATGACATTTCCTGTCTTTTACATTCTTTATCTAATTAAATGATCATTCAAACAATTTCAACTCTTTCAACTTATATAAAGTACAACTTCACAAGGCTTATAATGACACAAGAGATCTGGCGATTGGAGAGAATCGATGTTGATATTGCAGTCGTCGCCTCATACTTATCTCCGCCGTCTTACTTCCTTCCTACCTCACGTCAAAGTCCAGGAATAACAATAGGGATAAGATAAATAACACTACAGACTTTGTGGATAAACTATGGTAATTTCAACCCGTTTACTGACACTAAGAAATGAAATACAGCACGAGTTTATTATGCCTTCTAGACTGATGTCCTTATTGACTTACACTAAAGTTCTTATCTTACATAATCGCAACTTTTTTATCATAAGCAACATTAGCAGCTTCAACGGGGACTATATTGAAAATGAACATTTACAATAATGTCAGTATGAACTTCAGCCTATATATGAGACATGTATAGTTGTATCATGTTTTATATAGATTAAAATGAGTGTGACATGTGGTAGGGGGTGGTAGTATAAGCATTGTAAAAATAAATGTAATCCAAGTCTTACCATAACCGTCAATGATAGCACTGGTGGACATGTCATAAATCCAGATATGTTTATGGTATGTACGCTAATGGCCTTATCTTAATGCTATGCTTTTTATGTTACAGAATAAAGATAGATTCCAGGGAATCAAAACTGGAAATATGCAATGTGTCTTAGGTCATGCCAGACCTTTTATGTGGTGTGTTGACAACAGTGAAAAACTTTCATGACTTGTGTAATTTATATGCCTGATAGAAAACATTGCAATGTGCTTAACATTTTTGAATAAAAGATTTTAATTCAAAATATGAACATGAAGTGACATGTCTTGTTTACAATATGAGGATATTTCATGATGATACTGAATTTTTATCTCTCTCCATATAACTTCATGCATTTTTCAAAAATCATGTTTTGCAGCTAGTAGCTTCAATATACATATTTCCTGAAAACAATGGTAATAAATATAGAACATATATACCTTTTAATTTTATGCACCAGATGCGCATTTCGACAACTTATGTTTCTTCAGTGATGCTCGTGGCCGAATGGTTGGAATTCACAAAAGATATAAAAATTTGAAGAGCAGTATTGAAACCAAACTGACCGAATAGGTGAACCAAAAGAATCACTCTAAGGACAGAACTATACATGAGGGAGATACTCCTTAGTTTTCTTTTATTTTCTTTTCTTTTTTTTTTTTTTCCTTAGTTTTAGAGTGATTTACATAATGACGGAAAATTTTAAGTATATATTTCAAGTCAGTGCAAAAGCACTGAAAACTAGACTTATGATGCCCTCGGCGACTCTCAGATCACCAGCAGTGACACCGGCCTAGTGGTTATAATAATTATAGAACATATATACAAGACTCGTTCTTGTAAGAGAATGGACGTTGTTAACCATTTATTAACTTTATTAACAATCTGAAAACCGATAAATTTATAAACCTAAAAGGAACATGTTCGTTGTTCGTCCGCTATAGATAATCCAAACATTAAAGCGGAATTAGAAAGAATACACAACAGTTTCTTTATTAGTGCCATTCGAAAAAACTTCTAACAACTTTGTATTTATGTTCAAGACATACTACTATAACTACAGGAACTTGGTTTTAACTCAAATACTGGCAATCCTACATATACTCGCTCTAAATTCACTACTGATGAAATCTTCGACAACTAAAAATCAGTATTTAGTGCTATAAATATGCCTACTAAAGAGAAAGAGTTCAAGTTACCATACTTATACTGGATTCCTAAATGCATAAACATCCAGATATTGCAAGATTCAGTAAATGTTATACGATATCTTTATCAGCCCTACTTACCAAATTTCATATTTTGCTGAAAAAGACGGTGATTCATAATTCAAATACACTTAAGAGGACATTAAAACATGCTGGGAATTTTCATAGACAATATGTATGTTGATTGATTGATTGATTGATTATTGTTTTACGTCACTCCACGATTATTTCACGTATATGGTGACGGCATCTGCCTGATGTATTGCACACAAATTTAGACCCTTGCAACGGACCCACCTGATGCAGTGAGGGATCTTTTATGTGCCACGCGTGACACGTGACCTCGTTTTTTTACTGTCTCATCCGAAAGACAGAACACCGGTGTGCCCAGGGCGGGAGTCGAACCCGGGACCTCTCGGTCACAAGCCGAGCACCTTATCCACTAGGCCACATCGGCTTCAATATGTATGTTGCATTTGGTAACCAAGTATTCCAACAAACTGTCGGCATTTCAATGGGCACTAATTATGCACCTTTGTTGGCTGATTTGTTCCTTTATTGATAGCTGACTTTATACAAGAGCTTTTAAGTCAAGATAAAAACATCTGGTAATGAAATTTAATGTCACATTCAGATATATTGATCATGTATTGTCTTTAAATAATGAGCACTTTGATATATACATACACGCAATATATTCCAAAGAACTCGAAATAAAAAAATCCAGTTTTTCCTCTTCCTATTATTAACATTCCACACACATGTAGTAGCATTCCTATATCACCTGCGTATGATGTCTATGTGTCTCAGCTGATCCGAAATATCAGAGCTTCTTTTGACTACAGTTTCTTTATTCAATGAGGCTCATTACTTCATGAAAAGATATTATCACGAGGATTTTAAATCAAACGCCTTAAGTCAATATTCCACAAATTTGAAGGACAATGATCAAATATCATTGTCCGACATGTTGACTTCCTTATTTGGTTGAAGATGGTGTTTATCGTTTAAAGTTGCCGTTTTAATTGTTATAGATTTCTATTGCAAAAACAATAATAATTGTGTACATTTTACCGAACATGACTACGGTATTATACCTTCTACTGAATCTGACTTCAAGTTTGTAATAACTCGACTTATATCATGACATCATAGCGGGTGTGACGGGTCGACAGGAGATGCATACTCCTCCATGGCGCCTGATCCAAACATTGGATATTTCTAGAGGCCCGTGATTGCCTTTACTAACTATTTTGTATCTTTATATTGATATTCCTCTTGAATATTACTTGGTATCTTATTGATACAATATAATTGTGCTTATTAACCTTCTTTAATTTAGAATTGAAAGATAGATATGATTTTATGTTTTCTGATTCTTTCAATCCTATATTTTTGTATAGTACAGGGTTTATAAAACCATACAATAATGTGAAAGTTTTTTTTACATAAAGAAAGTGATAACACATGGAAATATCGATATTAGAAATAAGAAGATGTGGCACTCATAGCAACGCTCGTTATGGGCATCCATGGAGCCACAGACACCCAAGGTGAGATCAGACGCCCGTGAGGAGAAAGTTTTTGCGGTCGGTAACATGTGATTCATGGATCCATTGCCATCCCAGGAGATATCAGATAGGATAGGAGAAAATGTATGCTGTCAGCAACATGTGATTCATGGACCCATAGCCATCCCAGGAGAGATCAGACGCCCGCTAGGAGAAAATGTTGCATATTTCAACACTATTAAACTATTTTGGTTTGACAATATTTAGCCAAATATAGAACCTATTGTTAAGAGATAGAATCTCATTCGGACATCCTCGACCTTTTCCTGCGTAAAAAAGTTACGTAGATACAAGTAAAGGGCGAGGTTATTCCGAATGATAGAATCTGAACGACTAAACAACAAGTTGGTACCGCCCTAATAAATTTATGCATTTAATATTGAATTAAGGAATAATGTTGACTACACATATATTTGATAGATTCCATTCATTAATAATATCTTTAAGCTTAATAGACTGCAATGTCAGACCAAAGCATAACACGCTTGCAATTGGGTCTGACAGTTCGCACTAAAACCTTAAGTGACAATTTTGTTAGTATTCTATGTTCAATATTGTCTATTGTTTTAAAATATTACTGAATTTACTGATAGAATGAATAGTCAGCTTAATGGTCATAACAGAAAAGTGTGGTAGATATTTCTTTCATATTGCTCTATTTTAAAACTATCAATGTTAACATTGATTTACTACCATCGAAGCATATGTTTTGAAATAAATCAGTTCTGTAACAATGTAGTACATGAGATTTAAGTCGCTGTAAAATGTATAATACATAATTTAGAAGTTTATTAAACAAATAAATATCTGTTGAAAATATGATCTTGGATGATAACACAAATGTAATCTGTTACAACAAATATATACAATAAAGAATATATGAATTTGTTAGGACTGAAAAGACCCTAAGCCCTACAAATGATTACTCTTGACTTGTCTAACAAATGAAATAGTAAATCTCTGTCGAGTTCGGAGTTCTATTCCTCTAGTTGATGTGTGCAATGAGCGTAAAATTGGATCATCAAGCATTTTTGTCTCATTGTGTGTGTGTGTGTGTGTGTGTGTGTGTGTGTGTGTGTGTGTGTGTGTGTGTGTTTTCAGTAGTTCTATTTTTGGTTAAGTTTATAGTTTATGGGTCTACAATTCTCAATCACCATTAAAACAGAACAATAAAAGAACAAGCATTTAAAATAAACCTTTATATATATTTTTGTTCCGCTGTACCGTATACGACGATGTACAGGGAGTTCCAATGTACCGTATACGACGATGTACAGATATTTCCTTTGTACCGTATACGACGATGTACAGAGATTTCCTTTGTACTGTATACGACGATGTACAGAGAGTTCCTTTGTATGGTATACGACGATGTACAGAGATTTCCTTTGTACCGTATACGACAATGCACAGAGAGATCCATTGTACCGTATATGACGATGTATAGTCAGTCCCACTGTACCACATAAGCAATACTGCCAAAGAGACATTTCATAATAAACGCAAAGGGATGATATTAAGTTGATTACAGTTCCAAACAAAATACTTTTATAAAGGTACATATTAGTTATGTAGCAAAGGTACTCTACATATTACTTACATAGCAAAGGTACTTCGTTCAGGAAGTGATATCAATATCAGGTCAAACAAAATGGAAGTCAAACAATGACATGCAAAGGGTAATAGATACAAGATTTTTGCTAAAGAATGTTAAAGTGAAACGTTATGACTGTAGTTCCTGTGTTATGATAAATTGTTCTGTTTTACACCACATTGATACCATTGCGTTGCTATGGTGACCATCTGCCGGCTGCAATGCACAGAAATTCAGATCTATGCTAACCGAGGCAATGCGAGAACACTGTGACACAGGACCTCGGCTTTAGTTCTCTTATTTGAAGGACAGGGCACTGAAGAGATATTGGTGGGAGACGAAGCTGGGATCTGTCGATCACGAGCAACAGATGGGAGTCAAAACTGGGTCTGTTGATCACGAGATACTGATTGGAGTGAAAACTGGGATCTGTTGATCACGAGATACTGATTGGAGTGAAAACTGGGATCTGTTGATCACGAGATACTGATTGGAGTGAAAACTGGGATCTGTTGATCACGAGATACCTATAGGAGTGGAAACAGCGATCTGTCGATCACGAGCAACTGATGGGAGCAAAGCAAATTAACGCAGTCTCTTTCCTGCGGGAGTGTAAATGCACATGTATTGCAAATTCAGTTAGGAATTTTGTCATAGATATTTATCCCTTTAACACGTGAACTGTAATAGCGTGACAGCAAATCACGTGGCATATGTTATCTTAAATATCATCGTCTATGTTTGTATTCAGTCTCGTTGTGCCTGTTTTTCTATTATATATCCTTGGCATCCACACCTTTTATAGATAGTTCAGGTTAAATTGCACTGGAATGCTGTGGATAAATTATGCAATAATATTAACTGAGTTCTAAATATGATAACGATTCGCATAAAAGGGTTGAATACTGATACGCATATATTTGTCAACCACGTAGTTATTATATACAGTCATCTCATTCTTAGAAAAAAGAACTCTGATTATTTGACACTTCTTTTCACGTATAAGAAATTTTACTGAATCCATACCCTTCCAGAGATAAATAAACTCCAGTGTTGAATGTAAACTGTATTAGATTTCTCAGAAGCCAAAAAAAGTTCATTAGTTGTATTATAAAACTTAAATGACGGCAATGTCAGACCCAAACATAAATGGTGGATATTTATCCATTACTCTGTTTTATACTATCAATATTTACATCATTTATTACCAACAAAAATATACTACATGTGATCTAAGTCGCTGTAAAATGTGTTATACAAAATGTAGAAGTTAATTAATGCACATGAATATATTTTTTACTGCGATCAATACAATATCTTGGATTATAACACAAATATATTGTGTTACAAAAAATACATAATAATAAAAAAATAAATAAAAATTAAATTTGTTAGGGCCGAAAAGTCCTTTGTTCGAGCCCTATCAGTGACTCTTCTTGATTTGTCATCCAAATTAAACGGTAAAACTCTGTCGGAGTTCTACTCCTGTAGTCGCTAGAAAATACTATGTAAAAATGATCTTGTCCTCTTTGTTTCTGCATTCCCCCCTCTCTAAACAACAACGGTAGAAAACAAAAGGATAAATGTAAAGATGATGGATAAATCCAAACCATAAGTCCAAAAATCATGAAACCAGAGGACATATAAATCAATCAAAATGAAAAACAAATGGGAAATAACAAAATATGTCTACTTGAAGAGCATATGTGAACCCCTGTGATGGAGTGAGATCAGGTGCCCTGAGAGTGAGCATCTCCTGCTTGCTAGAAATACCCGTCACATATACCCAGTAGAAAGAGTCAGATCGTGTAAATTCCATATGTATTTATATATGGAGAAGTCGAAGTAGGTAACCTTCTAGTATAGAAAGTGTCAAATCTCTGTAAAATGATCGGAATAGATCTCAGTCCAGAATATCATTTAAAAGTCTGGATAACGAGATATCATATGGAGTAATAAGAGTCTCGTAACGACCGTAGAACTTCCTCAGTGACGTTGCTAGTCTAGCAAATATATAACTCTGGTTGAGCAGCTTAACTGAAAGTCGCTTAGCCCTCAGAACAAAGTCATTGTAATTTGAACATGCTCTGGAATAACGTATTAACTGAGATATGAATACGCCGTATGCGGGCGATGATGGAATGTTGCTACTTAAGAAAGGAAAGTTTGTGATAGCGAAATTGAAATCGTCACGTTTGTCATAGAGTGAGATCATAGAACTTGAAATTACACTATAATTTAGAATCGAGTTCTTACACCAGGCGTTCATTATTCTGTAAAGTTACAATAATTATTGCTTTCAATGGACAACAAAATCTAGCACTTAGATTTTCAAGATATTTGTAATGACCGACATATTCAGGTATTTAACATATTTTTATCACATTTTGTGTATTCTCAGTAGCTCTAGTTCCAGATAAGTTTATAGGTTATGAGTCTACAATTCACCATTAAAACAGAGAATTAAATAATATGTATATAATATTTTTGATATATTTTTGTCACGTTGCAGAAAAAGTGTATTGTCAATACGAACAAGAACCTCAGTTTATTAACAAACTTATAAATAATAAAAATACAACAAAAGTTCTACTGCACCGTCTACAATGATGTACAAAAAGTTCTACCGCACCATATACAACGATGTACAGTAAGTTCTACCGCACCGTATACAACAATGTACAGTAAGTTCTACCTCACCGTATACAACGATGTACAGTAAGTTCTACCGCACCGTATACAACGATGTACAGTAAGTTCTACCGCACCGTATACAACGATGTACAGTAAGTTCTACCTCACCGTATACAACGATGTAAAGTAAGTTCTACCGCACCGTATACGACGATGTACAGAAAGCTCTACCTCACCGTATACAATGATGTACAGTAAGTTCTACCTCACCGTATACAACGATGTATAGTAAGTTCTACCTCACCGTATACAACGATGTACAGTAAGTTCTACCGCACTGTATACAACGAGATGCAGAAAGTTCTACCTCACCGTATACAACGATGTACAGTAAGTTATACCTCACCGTATACAACGATGTACAGTAAGTTCTACCGCACTGTATACAATGAGATGCAGAAAGTTCTACCTCACCGTATACAACGATGTACAGTAAGTTATACCTCACCGTATACAACGATGTACAGTAAGTTATACCACACCGTATACAACGATGTACAGTAAGTTCTACCGCACCATATACAACGATGTACAGTAAGTTCTACCGCACTGTATACAACGAGATGCAGAAAGTTCTACCTCACCGTATACAATGATGTACAGTAAGTTCTACCGCACCGTATACAACGATGTACAGTAAGTTCTACCTCACCGTATACAACGATGTACAGAAAGTTCTACCTCACCGTATACGACGATGTAGAGTAAGTTCTACCTCACCGTAAGCAACGATGTACAAAAAGTTCTACCGCACTGTATACAACGATGTACAGAAAGTTCTACCTCACCGTATACAACGATGTACAGTAAGTTCTACCGCACCGTATACAACGATGTACAGTAAGTTCTACCGCACCGTATACAACGATGTATAGTAAGTTCTACCTCACCGTATACAACGATGTACAGTAAGTTCTACCGCACTGTATACAACGAGATGCAGAAAGTTCTACCTCACCGTATACAACGATGTACAGTAAGTTCTACCTCACCGTATACAACGATGTACAGTAAGTTCTACCGCACTGTATACAATGAGATGCAGAAAGTTCTACCTCACCGTCTACAACGATGTACAGTCAGTTCTACCTCACCGTATACAACGATGTACAGTAAGTTCTACCGCACTGTATACAACGAGATGCAGAAAGTTCTACCTCACCGTATACGATGATGTACAGTAAGTTCTACCTCACCGTATACGACGATGTACAGTAAGTTCTACCTCACCGTATACAACGATGTACAGAAAGTTCTACCTCACCGTATACGACGATGTACAGTAAGTTCTACCTCACCGTAAGCAACGATGTACAAAAAGTTCTACCGCACCGTATACAACGATGTACAGAAAGTTCTACCTCACCGTATACAACGATGTACAGTAAGTTCTACCTCACCGTATACAACGATGTACAGTAAGTTCTACCGTACCGTATACGGCGATGTACAGTAAGTTCTACCTCACTGTATACAACGATGTACAGTAAGTTCTACCGCACCGTATACAACGATGTACAGTAAGTTCTACCTCACCGTATACAACGATGTACAGTAAGTTCTACCTCACCGTATACAACGATGTACAGTAAGTTCTACCTCACCGTATACAATGATGTACAGTAAGTTACAGCGCACCGTATACAATGATGTACAGTAAGTTCTACCTCACTGTATACAACGATGTACAGTAAGTTCTACCTCACCGTATACAACGATGTACAGTAAGTTCTACCGCACGGTATACAACGATATACAGTAAGTTCTACCTCACCGTATACAACGATGTAAAGTAAGTTCTACCGTACCGTATACAACGATGTACAGAAAGTTCTACCGCACCGTATACAACGATGTACAGTAAGTTCTACCTCACCCTATACAACGATGTACAGGAAGTTTTACCTCACCGTATACGGCGATGTACAGTAAGTTCTACCTCACCGTATACAACGATGTACAGTAAGTTCTACTGCACCGTATACAACGATGTACAGTAAGTTCTACCTCACCGTATACAACGATGTACAGTAAGTTCTACCTCACCGTATACAATGATGTACAGTAAGTTACAGCGCACCGTATACAATGATGTACAGTAAGTTCTACCTCACTGTATACAACAATGTACAGTAAGTTCTACCTCACCGTATACAACGATGTACAGTAAGTTCTACCGCACGGTATACAACGATGTACAGTAAGTTCTGCCTCACCGTATACAAGGATGTAAAGTAAGTTCTACCGCACCGTATACGACGATGTACAGTGAGTTCTACCTCACCGTATACAATGATGTACAGTAAGTTCTACCTCACCGTATACAACGATGTACAGTAAGTTCTACCTCACCGTATACAACGATGTACAGTAAGTTCTACCGCACCGTATACAACGATGTAAAGTAAGTTCTACCGCACCGTATACAACAATGTATAGTAAGTTCTACCTCACCGTATACAACGATGTAAAGTAAGTTCTACCGCACCGTATACAACGATGTACAGTAAGTTCTACCTCACCGTATACAACGATGTACAGTAAGTTCTACCTCACCGTATACAACAATGTATAGTAAGTTCTACCTCACCGTATACAACGATGTACAATAAGTTCTACCGCACCGTATACAATGATGTACAGTAAGTTCTACCTCACCGTATACAACGATGTACAGTAAGTTCTACCGCACCGTATACAACGATGTACAGAAAGTTCTACCGCACCGTATACAACGATGTACAGAAAGTTTTACCGCACCGTATACAACGATGTACAGTAAGTTATACCTCACCGTATACAACGATGTACAGTAAGTTCTACCGCACCTTATACAACGATGTACAGAAAGTTCTACCTCACCGTATACGAAGATGTACAGTAAGTTCTACCTCACCGTATACAACGATGTACAGTAAGTTCTACCGCACTGTATACAACGATGTACAGTAAGTTCTACCGCACTGTATACAATGATGTACAGTAAGTTCTACCTCACCGTATACAACGATGTACAGAAAGTTCTACCGTACCGTATACAACGATGTACAGAAAGTTCTACCTCACCGTATACAACGATGTACAGTAAGTTCTACCTCACCGTATACGACGATGTACAGTAAGTTCTACCGCACCGTATACAACGATGTACAGTAAGTTCTACCTCACCGTATACAACGATGTACAGTAAGTTCTACCGCACCGTATACAACGATGTACAGTAAGTTCTACCTTACCGTATACAACGATGTACAGTAAGTTCTACCTCACCGTATACGACGATGTACAGTAAGTTCTACCGCACTGTATACAACGATGTACAGTAAGTTCTACCTCACCGTATACAACGATGTACAGTAAGTTCTACCTCACCGTATACAACGATGTAAAGTAAGTTCTACCGCACCGTATACGACGATGTACAGAAAGTTCTACCTCACCGTATACAACGATGTACAGTAAGTTCTACCTCACCGTATACAACGATGTAAAGTAAGTTCTACCGCACCGTATACAACGATGTACAGTAAGTTCTACCTCACCGTATACAACGATGTACAGTAAGTTCTACCTCACCGTATACGACGATGTACAGTAAGTTCTACCGCACTGTATACAACGATATACAGTAAGTTCTACCTCACCGTATACAACGATGTACAGTAAATTCTACCTCACCGTATACAACGATGTAAAGTAAGTTCTACCGCACCGTATACGACGATGTACAGAAAGTTCTACCTCACCGTATACAACAATGTATAGTAAGTTCTACCTCACCGTATACAACGATGTACAATAAGTTCTACCGCACCGTATACAATGATGTACAGTAAGTTCTACCTCACCGTATACAACGATGTACAGTAAGTTCTACCGCACCGTATACAATGATGTACAGTAAGTTCTACCTCACCGTATACAAGGATGTAAAGTAAGTTCTACCGCACCGTATACAACGATGTACAGTAAGTTCTACCTCACCGTATATAACGATGTACAGTAAGTTCTACCTCACCGTATACAACAATGTATAGTAAGTTCTACCCCACCGTATACAACGATGTACAATAAGTTCTACCGCACCGTATACAATGATGTACAGTAAGTTCTACCTCACCGTATACAACGATGTACAGAAAGTTCTACCTCACCGTATACAACGATGTACAGTAAGTTCTACCTCACCGTATACGACGATGTACAGTAAGTTCTACCGCACCGTATACAACGATGTACAGTAAGTTCTATCTCACCGTATACAACGATGTACAGTAAGTTCTACCTCACCGTATACGACGATGTACAGTAAGTTCTACCGCACCGTATACAACGATGTACAGTAAGTTCTACCTCACCGTATACAACGATGTACAGTAAGTTCTACCTTACCGTATACAACGATGTACAGTAAGTTCTACCTTACCGTATACAACGATGTACAGTAAGTTCTACCTCACCGTATACGACGAGGTACAGTAAGTTCTACCTCACTGTATACAACGATGTACAGAAAGCTCTACCGCACCGTATACAACAATGTACTGAAAGTTCTACCTCACCGTATACGACGATATACAGAAAGCTCTACTTTATCATACAGAGAGTTCCACCGCAGAGTATACGACGATGTACACACGGTTCCATCGTACAGTACACGACGATATATAGAAAGCTCCTCTGTACCCTGTACGACGATGGGTGTGGAAACTGGGATATGACGATTACGAACTACTGCTTGGTAAGGAAGCTGGGATCTGTCGATCCCCAGCAACTAATGGAAGAAAAGCACAAAAATCCAGTCTCTTCTTTTTGATTGTATATGTACATGTGTTGCAAATTTTGGTAGGAATTTTATCATAGATTTTCATCCCTTTAACACGTGAATTGCAATAACGTGACAGCAAATCACGTGGCATATGGTATCGTAAATATCATCGTCTATGATTGCATTCTGTCTCATTGTGCCTGTTTTTTGTATTATATATATTTAGCATCCACACCTTTGATAGATAGTTCAGGTTAAATTGCACTGGGATTCCGCGGATAAATTATGCAATAACGGTAAATGAATTCTGAATATGATAACGATTCGCATAAAGCATGAATGCTAATACGCATATATTACAATAAGTCATGTTATTCTATGTATACACTTATAAAAATTGTATGTATTTGACAATGCATTTCACCTGTATGAGATTTGACTGAATTCATTTCAAGTCTCTCTGTAGTCCTTTCAGAGCTAGATAAACAGTGTAGAATGTAAACTATAGTAGATTTCTCAGAAGCCATAAAGTAAACCTACCCTAGGACAGAGATTTTATAGATGGTGGAATATCAAACATGTGATTTCCAAAAACAAAAAATAAAACAGGACACTTGCAACAAAAACTTAATGCAGATTCTAGTGGTCAACTAATGAAGGTGTTTTCGATTAATGTATTATTCAAAGATTTCCCTTTTTGATAAATAAAAACATCTGTCTCAGTCATATGACAAAAGTGATCGCAGAAATTTTTATAAAATAATAGCTAAGAAGAAAAAGCACCACCTATCTTTCGACTTAAGTGCAGTGGTAATACCGATTTTGGATGGTCAAATGGTATCACAATAGTTAATCAATTAGTGGGGTTAACTGGTTTAAGGACCCACGTTCCCACTCGCCACAAGGGCAGATTAATCCAAAGGACACACATTTAAAAATCTATTAATAATCATCCATGTTGAAAACAAGGATGAACAAGTTATTGTATATTTGCCTCATCCAGCTTTAGAATATTAAATAAAGAAAAGTAATGGCATATAACTTAGCTGTATGGTGAAAGTTGCCACAAATATTCAGAACAAGAATAAGTACATGAAACGATTGAACATTTGTGGTTTTTCTCGCACAGTATTTCGAAATATATACAAGATACGCCAGGGCATGTTCGACATATAACAGTTTAGTCAAGGGCTAAATGACTAACTGAACAGCTAGTTGTTCAGGGTTATGTTATAGAAATCGTCACTGAGGAAGATCTACGGTGGTTACAGTGATCTCATTAAAGAATATGTGGTATGAAACGTTTCCATATAACTGTTTCGACGGATGTTGTATGCAAACAGGAGATGCTCACTCTCCTCGGGCACCTGATCTCACCCCGAAAATGTTGTATATTTCAGGGTTCGCAACGGTTTGTATGGGGCAATTCCATAGTTTTACCTCCTCCTCCCACTGACCTTTCGACACTTGATAACTGATCGGTAATTCTTCATCGTTAATTTGTAAGTCATTGTCCCACTCTTAGAAGTTGGAACTAGAGAATCTAAGATAGCTGGCGAGTTTTATCTTCAATTGTTGTGTTTGTTTTCTATGGTGGTGGTATTCATTCGATTCCTATATAAGTTTTTCACTCACTGTTCAAATTCACTTCCACATTGATACGCGTAGAGTATGATAGTCTTCGTGTCGAACGAATCTCAAAATATCTGGATGATCTGTTGATGACACTTTCTCAACACAATATGTGACTTCGAGTGGTGACAATGTGCAAGACTTCATCGCGAATTATTGCGTATGTTTTACAAAACGTACGAATAAAGGAGAAATGTTACGATTTGTGTATGAAGTCTGTGAATGCAATTCTACAATATCTGTTCGAGGTTTGGACGACACTCAGTCGATATATATTTGACAAAGTACGAAACAAAAACTCTCACGATAGCTTTAAATATTTGGTTGTTCTCTGACACGTACTGTAGTAGTAAGAGTCATATCTAAGACATGCAAAGACAATTGTGGTACGTTGTAACGGACAAAGCCCTTGACAATGTGATACGAGCATAAACGATATAAAACTGAGACATTTCTACTACAGAAACGAAACAGATCAATGTCAAGAGATTATTTCGAATTCTGTTAAAAGACTAAAAACATATTGCGAAATGTAACTCATCACATCTCGTGGAACAATTAGTGACAGTGAGACACAGTGCTTTAAACATAAAATATACGGTCTTTGCACACGCTGAATAAGAACAGGTAGACATTATAAACAACCAGCGGAAAATGTGCATAATATTACAACAATCTTTAAAACATTTTTAAGACGGTTTACGTGTGTCCGTTTACTTCTCAGCAATACATGCAATTCACTATGTTGCCATGATAAATGCTTACAGTATTCACATGTCGAGAAAGGAGCAAGCATGCTGATACTAACATATGATAGAAACAAAAACGAAGGAAAGGAAGATAATAAAAACCTACAAATAGAACATCACAACATATTTCATTAAATGGTAATACATGAACAAGATTTCGGAGTGTTTATTGAGATTCCTGTTTACAGATCCCTGGTCGAGTCAAGTTGAGAACTACCTCTTTTCTGCCAATGAACCTGATAGGTTCGGAAGTTTTCTCATTACCATTATGACTTTTTTATCCTTTACAGGGGGCAATAATCCCGGTATGTGTCATTACTAAGCAAACACACGCTATTAAAATACGTTGTATGTAGACCTGACTATACCACATGATTTTACTGTACTATATCTTTTTTTTCAGGATTTTCCGGCATTAGATGTTTGTACTCTCTCATTATGTCGGTATTAAGGTAGGGCTTCACCCTAGAATAGTATGGCAATGCTTCAATTTCGTGATACTTTGAAGTGTAGGATACACGAATCAGACATAATGATTCATTACGATGTTTACGAGAAATAGTTGTACGTGCAAGAATTTAGCTATTTTGATGATTAAATCATTAGACGGCAGAGTAACTCAGCATTTTACACAGATTTGCAGATGTAATGTATGCTAAATAAGATTGGTAAGTCACTAATATAAGCAGTAAGATACAAGGTACAATAATGTGGACAGTATCAAAACAGATCTAAGTTATATTTTCTAAGAGATCTGATTGCATCATATAACACAATTTGCTCTAGGGAAAAGTAAGAAAAAAATGCACCAAAACAACACTTATAAATTGATTGATTGATTATTGTGCTACATGACTCTATTATCATTTCTCCTTATTTCACATTATACTTTATGTGACTATATCTGTCTAACGCATTGCATAGAAATTTATACTTTTGCAACGGACCTACCCGACGCAATAAGGGATCTTTTACGTGCCACCCCTACCGTGGCATTAGTCATGTCTCATTCGGAGGACAGGATACCGGTGTGCCCCCTGCGGAACCTTGTACCTCTCACTCGCGGGTTGGGCACTTAGTCCAGTGAGCCACACCTTTTTGACAACCACAACTTTTCCACGACCGTTAAGCATGCGGAACATTGAACAAACTCTTTATATATATATTTTTATTGATTTATTGTGTTAATTGGTATGTGGAATCACTGCAATGATCTAATATTCTTTGGCATGTTCTTTGTCCTGTTTTCATTTCTCCTTTCTAGCAACGGATAATATGCCCTACATCTGAGTACTATCTTTTATTGCTCAAGCAGGGAAAGGCAATGAGTACTTGGATGAAAGAGAAAAGAAGAGTTACTGGCTCAGTTATGTGGCAGAATTTACCATGGAGCTATACGATATATCTTGTAAAATCTTGTAAAAGTTTAGTATAATCTTGTAAAAGTTCTTATCCCGCTCTAAATATTTCACGTTCACACACACACACACACACACACACACACACACACACACACACACACACACACACACACACACACACACATAAATACACACAAATATTTTAGTATTTAGTTCAGTGATGCAGTAAAATTATATTTATATAGTGTATAGCAAATTTGTGCAGTTTAATTCAATACTATAAAAGACGATTCAACGACATTTTATACCACTGAACGCATACACCCATATCAGTTTTTATTGACAATGAAACGCATGCATGCAAAATAAACAGTCAGAGACCGGTTAGAGGGATATTTTAAATATCATCTATTAAGCATTTTATAAATACACTTATGTAGAATTTCAATAGGTAAAAGGCCAAATTCCAATTTCTGTGTGAAAAAGACAATGTATTTTAGACAGTTTCTTCATAACGTAACTAGAACCAACAACTACTCTTTACGGTAGGATGAAATTAACAGCTTTCGCAGTACATAATATCTTTCATTATATTAGATAGGTTACCATGAAAATATAATAAGAAAAGACAATATTACAGAATATTTGCATAATGGGTTGCAATGCCGGTCAATGTCAAAATAAAAGGAAAATATTCAAATTGTTTAACATAAATCACCATGTATTATCATGATATGTCTTGGCAGAAGTAACTATTTTTTAATGTTTCAAACATGCTTTGCACAAATTTTAAAATAATAGATTTTAATTTGAAATATTATAGCTTTTGTTTGAAATCATTTTTTCTACCTCAATCTCCATTCAATGCTACGAAGATAACGATATATATGTTTCATTCATCGGATTTAAGAGCATACTAAACTTACCAATACTTTTTGCTATTGTGGACCGATCGTTTTCCACCATTTCATATAGTTTTCTTAGATGCAGTGAATGTTTGGTTAGCAATTCCAATATTTGGTATTTATATTATTTGTCTTTAAGGTTTCTGATGAGGAGTTTTTATTTTTAAAATATCAAGATAACCTCAAAACAAGCAAGTCCTCCAAGAAAACAAACGCATCACCTTATACTTATTCATGTTTTTAAATGTACATAGCGCATGCCTTTTAATGTTACATTCAATAGCATAGAAGTATTAGATTTGTATACCATCATTTTCATTTCATATTTGATACATCGAAATATTAATTATTACAGAGATATTTTCCCGATTAAAATGAATATATGAATTGGATGGCATTGCTTTAATTATTTCAGTAATATTTAATATTTTTGTCTTGTCGTGTTTCGTATTGATATCTAAATGAAATGTAAATTGTCAGTGTAACTACATTTTTAAAAGACATTGAATCATAAAAAACATGAATCTAATATAAACATACTCAAACAAGGTTGATTAATGTATTACTTTATAACGTTTTTCAAAGAGAAATGGAACGGATTATTATCACATTAAGGAAAATTTTACAATGTAAGCTAGATAACTCCTATCATACGGATTAACAGAAACTTAAATTTGATCTGTCACGTAATCTCTATGTTATATAGTAATGAAAACAAGTAATAAAATTAATCTTTTTCATCACTGTGCGTTTCTACAGACAATTTGTCCTTTGAATCCATAGGTTTCATTGCTACATTTTCAATTAATGAATTAATTTATTATTCATATAATTATTAATTTATTTTCTAATAAAGTAAATTTACTTTATTATCATTATTTATATTATAATTATTATCATTATTGGTCCCCCACTCCCTTTTCTGTGGTTGGGACGGGTTGTTTGAATGACTTTTTAAAGTGATATCGCGGTATGGAGCTAGCGGGTAACCTATCTGTTAGACTAGCATTCTCAATCGGAAAATCGGACCCCTGTCAATCGGACGCCTGTCAATCAGTGCAGTGGACAGGGAACATCACCAGTACATCAGGTCAGCTCTGCAGTTGTTATATAAATCTAGTTACCAGTTTAAAATTTCAAAGGTGTTATTTTCTTTACGCCTTTTATTCATCTGTTAATATAATAGAAAAACGAAAATATCTATACAAACCTAAACCTTTATCGACGCGTTAAGGTTTTTGTATTAAAATGATCAACTGATTTACAAAACTACGATACTGATGACTTCAAGAATTGGATTTTCTTATACACCATTAAAATATTTCTCTTTACGTTATATGGTATTGTATTGCTTGGCAGTCGTTTAATTTCATGTTGTACACGATCTCTTGTAGACTTGACAGCGTGTTGGAATCTGCTTTCTAGTAAATGATTAAAGAATGAAGTCATAATGTTAATTGAATTATTTTTAGATCTGGATCAGAGGTGAAACTATTAGCCGTTTATATTTAGACTTGTTAATGCTTGCTTGTTGGGATAGTCATTTTTCTTTCCCTTGTGTAAGTAATTACCAATATAGTCCTCATTCTTTCCTCTTTCCTCTTGTGTACAGTCATTACTTATATAATCCTCATTCTGTCTTCATTCTTTTATAGATCATGCATTCTATGAAGATCATGCATTTTGATCTCGCAATCTATGTAGAAATGCCAACTTATATTAAATTCTTCCTTTTCTATCTTTTGTTTAACAATTTCGACTTTTTATCCCAGTTCTGAAGTTCTCTTTATCTTAATATATTAATATTCCGTGTCGTTGATTTATCTCGGACATCGAATGAATGCGCTGGCTTACATGTATAGTGGCATATTTCATTTTAAATCGGAAGGCACAGTTGCATACATATGTTCTAATATTTACTACAGCTCTCAACTTAAGAGGGGAAAATAATAAAATAAAAATAAGGACGGAAGACATCTGACTTCACTGTATTAGAAATGTTGTGAAAGGCATGCAGAGCATACGCAAAGATATCATTCAAATTTTCAATCCCAATGCAGTTTGGGTACCGAATTAGGATGGTCAATGGAAATAACAATCGTCACTCACCTTGTTCGGTTAATATCATTTTTATTTTCATTTATTTATTTATTTATTTATTTATTTATTTATTTATTTAAAGTCAGTGTTGCCTTAAGAAGTATAAACAGCTCAAAATGGTTTCATATCTAATTGAATAGGAGCAAACATTCACATCACATCGGCAAAACTCTACGTGGAGATTAGCAACATTTCCGAAATACATACACATATTCTTTGATTGTAAGAGTTATCTTCCTTTGGTTTACAATATCTTTTTGTTTTTCCTTTAACATAGAAACGTCAAAAGCAATTGCAGTTTCTATTCAAATGCAGATAAAATTATACCTTAGTTAAATTGTCGAATTGATACAGTACAGTCACAATTTTTGACCATGTTAACGAAGCCGAGTACAATTTCAAAGTGATAAACTTCTGCCAAGAGTTTTTGATCAAACTAATATCATCCATTAAGTAATGGCTATTCATAATTTTTAAAAAAAATAAAAAAGTAAAGTGCCAATCTAGTTTGGCCTGGGGAACACCTCAAAGTTTCATGTGTTTTAAACATAGGACGCAATGGAGAAAATCAAAGGAAAACATATATTTTTCTATTTTGGATACTTTCTGCCCAAGAGTTTTTGATCTGCATTTAATATTAAATAAAGCCCATTCGTATTAAAATTTTAATCAAATAAAAAAGGCAAGTGCCCACATATTATGACCAAAGGACCGTATTAATGTTCGTATTTTTGCACTTTTCTGCATGAAAGATGCAACAAATTTAGTATAATATCTTGATAAACGAACAAATGTGTTTAAGTAAAGCTTAAAATTATAGACCATATCAATATTCAATTATTATTATTGGATAAAATTGTTACGTTATCATATTTTTCTCTCGGGGACCGTCTCAAAGTTTCCTCTCTGTCATTTTATTTTCTGTACTAAATCTGAAATTGAATACCATTTTTGAAAAATGAATAACACAAGAACACAAGAATTGGTAAATGTTTTAACCTGGGGATTGTCTCAAAATTCGTATTGTTTTTTTTTAACTTGACACCTTTAAAAAGTTATCAAATATATCTAAGGAGGCTGTATTTGGTATATTTGCCAAAAACGTCAGTTTGAAAATTTAAATAATGCATAACATGAAAATTTAGCATAGATCTTCAGCCTCGAGATTAATTTCTTTTTGTATAAAGAGGGGGGGGGATGTACGCATTATAATATTGTAGATAAATGAGGACGATATTAAAGTTAACTTTTATTTTACATTGAGGTAAATGGAAACATTTGAAGAATATCGATTGAGATTCTTGTGATGGTCGATGAGTTGTCTTCCAATAATCATATAGTAGTCGTAGAATTATGATCTTGTGAAATTGCTTTTGAAAGATGACCTTTAGGGAACAAAGATGTCAGAAGAATCCCATTGGTTTTTGCCCGATGTCTTAGTGATTTGAAATTGAAAAGATGGGTCTGTTAACAATCGGAAAAAATTACTCCGTGTTTGTTTCTTTCTTTCTTGTTTATTTTCAAACTAAAATATTTTCACTTATATGGTGACAGTACATGAATTTATCTATTATGTAAAACTGTTAGTTTTAACTGTCTCATTAGAAAAAACAGGATACAAACAAGCCATCAGTATAACTCGAACACAAAGCTATCTCAGTCTAAGACCAAGCACTTTGCCGTCTGATAGTTTATTAACTATTTAATTGAGTTAAATATAAATGTAAAGCATATCGATCGTTAACATATTTAGAATGCTTTCACCGCTGCAACATAAAAAAACCCCAACTCTTCCATAGTTCGTAAAAGAACGTGTATATTGAAGATAAATATAAACAGATACGACATTCGTCGATGGCTTGTCAGACCTCCGATGACGTCATTACTATGAAAAAAATGTTTTGTTGAACAATGAGTTCGGATTACCTCAAATCGAACTCACCGTCGGTCGAGCATGACGTTGCGAAGACATAATGCTCCTTAAGCTCTCCCCGACGAATATCTAGAGAGCTATTGACATACCACCGGCGTCGTCGCCGTTGCTGTTGTCGTTGTTCGTAGACAGATTATAACCATTAGAGACAATGCTATAATATTTCACATGTGTATTCCTTGAGCCAATACCTTTCATTGGGTACCAATTTGTTTTACCTTGTGACATGGACCTTGAAGTTTGACCTGATTTGAACTTTGGACATAAATTATGGACAATGAGAGATAGTGTGTATTTCTTGTGACAAGACATTACATTACGTATAAAAATCTTTTATGTTTTCATTTTTACCTTGAAAATTGACCTGTTTACAAAATCCTTTTGCTATTTAAATTTGGTTGCCGCCGGCAAGTTCTTGTCTTCTGACAACTCTTGTTAATATTCTGTATAAGCATTACATATTTTCCCTTTTCTGTTATTCTTTGTTATCTCCAATTTACATGAATTATATATCATTTGAATTATGTTCTTTTATCAAATTTAATAGTCTCAACAAACATATATACCAAACAAAAGGAGAAGCAAAACAAGATATTACAAAGTCATTTTATCATACAGCAGTTGCGGTACAGGTGATGAATTTTCAAAGTAATGAGTGTCACTCGGTGTAGTAAATCAGTTTATGGACCCTGCCTTCAAAGAAAGTAAAACAGATATTTTACACGGCTGTATGACAAAACTTACCCGGGATATGCACAGCAAACAAAAATATGCACATGAAAAGGCACTGCAAAAATATTGGATTGTAACGCAGCTGTGGTTATGACATACGAAACCAATAGAAGTGATAAAAGAGAAAACAGAAGACGTAACTCAATTGGTGTGAATAACTGATTATGAACCGTTTATTAGTCACTCACCGCAAAAAACATCACTCAATTGGTGTGAATAACTGATTATGAACCGTTTATTGGTCACTCACCGCAAAAACATCACTCAATTGGTGTGAATAACTGATTATGAACCGTTTATTAGTCACTCACCGCAAAAACATCACTCAATTGGTGTGATTAACTATTTATTAACTGTTTTTGGCTTCTCACTGCAAAAACATCACTCAATTGGTGTGATTAACTATTTATTAACTGTTTTTGGCTTCTCACTGCAAAAACATCACTCAATTGGTGATTAACCGTTATTGGCCACTCATCGCAAAAGCAACACAATCAAAGAACACACCAAGTTGCAATAAAACAGATGAATGCAATAAACAATTATGAAAAAAAAAAAAAATTGTGAGAGATTATCACATGGTTGTATCACACAGTCAAAACACTCGAAATTATTGGATTACTACATGGATTTAATAGTGACCAATAACCTAAAACAATATGGCAGACAAAATTCAGCAACAGGCAGATATATCGTACACATTTATCACACTTTAAGTCCTCTCTACCAATTTTTTTTTAGTTTATGACACATTTAGTCCTCTCTGCCATATTCTTTTTTTAGTTTATGACACATTAAGTCCTCTCTACCAAGTTTTTTTTAGTTTATGACACATTAAGTCCTTTCTACCAAGTTCTTTATTTAGTTTATGACACATTAAGTCCTCTCTACCAAGTGGTGTGATTTGTTTATGACACATTAAGTCCTCTCTACCAAGTTCTTTGATTAGTTTGTAACACATTACATCCTCTCTGCTAAGTTCTTTATTTAGTTTATGACACATTAAGCCCTCTCTACCAAGTTCCTTATTTAGTTTATGACACATTAAGTCCTCACTACCAAGTTTTTTATTTAGTTTATGACACATTAAGTCCTTTCTACAAAGTTTTTTTTATGAGTAAAGGAATATTTCAGCCAGAAGTGGAGCACAGTTAGTGCCCATTGGAATGCCGACAATTTGTTGAAAAACCTTTCCTCCAAACAGAGTAGTCTATACTCTGCAGAGCTTATATCAGTATATATACGGTGTCTAGACGATACGTACAACTCGTGTAATTTTCTGAGTGAAATAGAATAAAATTTTGTACGAATATGACGAAGGCCCAAAGGTTTATTTATAAATGGCCAAAGAGCATCAAAGGAAATATTATGTATTTCAGGTTTGTTGTATTTGCGTGTACCATGACTTCGATGCCTCCTCTGGCTTTTGTTGAATAAACCGAGTGCGTTAACTGATTGACACGCAGGACTAGTTAGGTTACCAATACTACTAATATTGTTATTGCATCCATAGGGCGAAGCAGTGCCGAGTCGTCTTATCCAGTATTCTTCTCTTTTCCGGCGAAAAGGAGTGCTCAAATTGGCATTGTTTGTGGGGTGATATATTTTTTCTATAATTCGAATTTTCATTGAGAGAATAGAGTGGTCAGGCTGGTTAAAGTGGCGATA
The DNA here is from genome assembly GCA_035048485.1 of Pteria penguin. Classification (NCBI taxonomy): domain Eukaryota; kingdom Metazoa; phylum Mollusca; class Bivalvia; order Pterioida; family Pteriidae; genus Pteria; species Pteria penguin. Next base: position 10,296,928 of record CM068586.1, on the reverse strand, counting down.
GAGTAATTGGTTTCCGCCACAATTTATTTTGGACCTGTGATCTGATACTCTTATACGGAGTCTCTCCAACATATATTAACCCACAGAGTGAAAACTCAATACCGTATACAATATTTGAACTCTTACAATTCAAATGGTCAATAAACCAAGTTCTTTATTTAGTTTATGACACATTAACTCCTCTCTACCAAGTTCTTTATTTAGTTTATGACACATTAAGTCCTCTCTACCAAGTTTTTTGATTAGTTTATGATACATTAAGTCCTCTCTACCATGTTCTTTGTTTAGTTTCGTCATCCAATACATCTTATTTGACTCCATTTTCATTGTGCATAAAATTGATGATATTGGTAGGAAGTTGCAAATGACAAATCCTATTTATTAATACGTAGTGGATCGAGAAATAATGAAATACGCGATAACTAGTAATCTAATATATTCTCTAGAAGAGTAATATAATGAAATTTTCCTTAAAGTCTATGAATTTACAATTTCTTTATCTGAAGTGGGACTAGACAATGTTGTTTTCACATTGAATAATACATTTTTATCCAGGGTTCTTATATTTGACAGTGTCAAACCCCTAACCAATGAGTTCCTATCTAAAGGAGAGTTAATTAATTTTAATGTATTATGGAATTATTCTGATTCTTGCGTTTAATCTCTTTATGTAACATTATTTGACTGAACCTCGGCACTAAACTGCCAAAGTAGAATCCACAGCTCCTATGCATTTTATAGTATACTAGATCTGTTTTCTGGAATTCCTCAAATCTGTATTCTAAGATAACCTCAATGTTTTATTCAAATAGCTTAATAGAGTGTTACTCCTCTATGACAAGAAGAATTAGATACAACACCTGATTCGATGAAGATGTTTATTCATTGTAGGACATCTATTCAAATATAGATTGTTTTTATTTACAATTACTATCAAATGCAAAGACCCATGTCTATTGTACCTGATTAATAGTATCTATTATCTGTATATGTATATCTTCCTCATTTTTTGTATTTCAATTAATGTAAACATTTAAAAATAACAAATTCTTTTTTTAACAAGAGAAAATTTCAAAACAATGACGATTGAATATTTTAATAATTTATAATATTATGTAGCCTGGCAAATCCTGACATCATATGTGGTATTATCGTTGTGTCATTTGATTGTTGTGTGGTATCAATCTCCATCCGGGCACTTTTTTTTTCTCAGAGTTTTTATATGCCCCGGATTGATAGATCGGGGACATATTGTTTTTGTCCTATCTGTTTGTTTGTCTGTTGTCAACTTTAACCTTGGCCACAATTTTGAACCGTAAGGGATAGAGACATATTGGACTGCGTACTCAACTAATGCAATCCTTTCAATTGATACCAAGGTATATTTTGACTTTGACAATGACCTTCACGCTAAAAATAATTTTTTGGACTTTGTTGCCGTCGGGGAAATAGTGTTTCACAAACAATTTTTTTGTTATTTTGATATTAATGTTTGTGGCCCTTGCTCTTTTTGCGAAAGCCTGAGCTCTGTCATTTACCAGAGATGCAAATGCAGATTGCTGGAGTCACCATTTTTGTCGGTGCGGGTTTTTTCACTTAATATGTATTCATTTTTATCACCATCATCATTTTCAATTTCATAATATTCATCAAACAGATTATCTGCATCATATTGTTATTCTGACCACATTCTTTATTGTTTTAAGTAGAGAAAAAATAAGACAAGAACAATCATGTCCAACGTAATTTTTCGGCAAAAATGGTTATATTTCCCTGGGTTGTAAAAAAGTTAATACACGTTTTTCATACTTTACAGAATCTTTTTTTTATATTTATATACTTGCACTTTTTCTTGTGTTATCTAACAAAAGGACGAAAAACAGAAAATACCAATACATCTTCACTTTACACACTGTAAATGTTAAATAACGGTATAGGATTACAGTAATAACCCCATAACTAATAGTGGGAATGGACATCAGAGACCATGGCCAGGGTGATTTATACACGACTGACGTTATCATCGCCTCCAGACAGTCTAAAAGTGTCCGTAAATCTTACAGTGGAGTGCACAACAAGAGGGGAATGATAATCTTCATTAATTTTGTCTATTTCAACTCAATCTTTAGGGAAAAAAGTGTCTTTTATTTATTATACAACGGCTTTTCCTAGGAAGATTTTAATGGATCTATTTTCAGATTGATATATCAATATATATGTACAGGTCCATAAATGTTACGGATTTTATCATAAGACGTGTTTAATATTGAATGATACTGAAGTGGCAACAACGCAAATCCAGTGAGATCATAAGCATTCTAGTCTATCTTTCCATTTCATTCGCAAGTGTGTGCTAATTGGTTCACAAAAACGCACGTATCAGGATGAACATTCCTTACTGTTCACTCTGGTATACATGTTCACTGATCATCGACAACACAATGCAAAATACCATGAATGATAATAGAAGTATGTAAGATATGACATATTATACTTTATATTACCAAAAATAGTAGTATGTTTGATATGACCTATCATGCCTTATATTACCGATAGCAGAAGTATGTAAGATATAACCCATTATACCTTATATTACCGGTAGCAGAAGTATGTAAAATATGATTTATTATGCCTTATATAATAGATAGTATAATAGTATGTAAGATATGACCTGTTAGACCTAATATTGCCAATAGCAGAAGTATGTAAGATATGACCTATTATTCCTTATATAACAGATAGCATGAAGGTATGTAATATATGACCTATTATACTTTATATGTAAAGATGATGGATAAATCCAAACCATAAGTCTAAAAATCATGAAACCAGAGGACATACAAAATCAGTGAAAATGAAAAACAAGTGGAAAATAACAAAATATGTCTACTTGAAGAGCATATATGAACCCCTGTGATGGAGTGAGATCAGGTGCCCGGAGAGTGAGCATCTCCTGCTTGCTAGTAACACCCGTCACATATACCCAGTAGAAAGAGTCAAATCGTGTAAAAGAAAAAAGAAGAGTTACCGGCTCAGTTATGTGGCAGAAGTCACCATGGAGCTATACAATACATGAATATAAATAATATAATAGAACATTTAACACATTACAAAAATATTTGATTGTAGTGCAATTACGATACCGTCTTAGGACGGTCATTTAATTTGACAAAAGTCAAACAAATGGTGTGGTTAACCGGTTTACGGGCCCACCTTCCCACTCACCGTAACAGCAGAACAATCAAAAGACGTACATTTAAAAATTTATAAATAATCCTCCATGTAAAGAACAAGGGTCAACAGGTATCGCATATTGAGAGGTCATAAAAATATAAACACGTAAGGTATTGTAAAACACATAATGGTATAAAAATATATGCGACATCAACATGATAAACCGTTCTCTGCCAGTCTGAAAGCGAGCTAAGACCCTAGATCTGTAGGAGTCCCGACTAACAGTCAGAGGGGACGAGGTTCAGGACCATGTCTCCTCTGAAAGAGGTTTGGACAAGGCCCGTCATATAGTCCTCACCGCCCTGTTAGTCAGCGTGCAACGTTCAAGTAAAAGTCTGCATAAGGCTGTAGAGGGGCCAAATACAAGACCTATAGTCTTTTTGATGATCTCAGTATCATATTGTCTTTTTAGGAGACGTTTGACTATTTTATTACATGATAAAATAACGTTATCGGAGCCTTTTACTTTCCTTAGTTTATATACAAGATCACCGTAAAAATTAGGATGGGAAATTCCATTGGATACATACTGTTGAAAAGAAATATTTCCAAATTTAGATAGAAGTTCTGAATAAGATCTGAAGAATTTGCCGAATGCTTTTCTTAGCTTGTGATATCTGTAACCCTGAGTTAAAAGTTTAGTAGTAATTTGTAAATTTCGTTTATGAAAGTCCAAAACATCGGTGCAGCCTCTGGCAAATCGAACTAATTGAGATATATAGATACCATATGATGGGAGTCGAGGGACATCGCCATCCAAGTAAGGGAAATTTACAATAGGAAATCCAAAATCCTCACGTTTATCATAAATATTAGTATATATTAGGTTGTTGATAATTTTGATGTTTAAATCTAAGAAAGGTGTAGATTTATCTCAAGTATTAGCTTTATTCAATGTGAGCTCTGGTGGATATATTTCTGATATAAATTGTTCGAATTCAGGGTTATCGATAACCAAAATGTCATCCAGATATCTGCAAGTATTATTAAATTTGTCAATGAGGTCAAAACGTTTTGATTTTTGAATAGAAACCATAAAATTCCTCTCATAACAATAAAGAAATAAATCTGCTATCAGAGGCGCGCAGTTAGTACCCATAGGAATCCATATGTATTTATATATGAAGAAGTCAAAGTAGGTAACATTCTAGTACAGAAGGTGTCAAATCTGTGTAAAATGATCGGAATCGGTCTCAGTCCAGAATATCATTCAAAAGTCTGGATAACGAGATATCATATGGAATAATAAGAGTCTCGTAACGACCGTAGAACTTCCTCAGTGACGTTGCTAGTCTAACACATATATAACCCAGCTTAACTGAAAGTCGCCTAGCCCTCAGAATAAAGTCATTGTAATTTGAACATGCTCTGGAATAACGTATTAACTGAGATATGAATACGCCGTATGCGGGCGATAAAGGAATGTTGCTACTTATGAAAGAAAAGTTTGTGATAGCGAAATTGAAATCGTCACGTTTGCCATAGAGTGAGGTGTTCAATTGACCATTAATGTCGAAAGACAGCATAATATCTAAATATGAAGTAGAATTACTACTTTCTGTGGTTTTTTTTTACCTCCAGTTCACTTGGATAGATGATGCTAAGGTAATCCGCGAACGGAGGATTATTAATTGAAAGCAAATCATCTTCATTATATTATAACAGATAATAGAAATATGTAAGATATGACCTGTTATACTTTATACAGCAGATAAGAGAAGTATGTAAGATATGATCTATTAAACTTTATATAATAGATAATAGAAGTATTTAAGATATGACCTATTATATTTTATATTACAGATAATAGTAGAAGTAATTAAGATATGACCTACTATACTTTATATAACAGATAGTAGAAGTATGTAAGATATGACCTATTATATTTTATATAACAGATAGTAGAAGTATGTAAGATATGACCTATTATACTTTCTATAACAGATAGTAGAAGTATGTAAGATATGACCTATTATACTTTAGATAACAGATAGTAGAAGTATGTAAGATATGACCTATTATACTTTATATAACAGATAGAAGTATGTAAGATATGACCTTATTATACTTTATATAACAGATAGTAGAAGTATGTAAGATATGACCTTATTATACTTTATATAACAGATAGTAGAAGTATGTAAGATATGACCTAGTATACCTTACATAACAGATAGTAGAAGTATGTAAGATATGACCTAGTATACTTTATATAACAGATAGTAGAAGTATGTAAGATATGACCTATTATACTTTATATAACAGATAGTAGAAGTATGTAAGATATGACCTATGTAGGATATGACCTTTATATAACAGATAGTAGAAGTATGTAAGATATGACCTATGTAAGATATGACCTTATTATACTTTATATAACAGATAGTAAAAGTATGTAAGATATGACCTATTATACTTTATATAACAGATAGTAGAACTATGTAGGATATGACCTATTATACTTTATATAACAGATAGTAGAAGTATGTAAGATATGACCTATTATACTTTATATAACAGATAGTAAAAGTATGTAAGATATGATCTATTATACTTTATATAACAGATAGGTTTGTTTGAGTAGTGCTAGATATCTTAGCATTATACTCATCAGAAACAATAATGAATAGTATTGAAGACATTGATAAATAACTTGATTAGAAAATTTCCAGATTAGAACATTTCGAAACTATTTAATACATCGAAGATGGCTTTCAATTACAGTAATTCCCCGATGATTGATGGTTTTAGAGTGAATGGACATCACAGCAAATCTTCTTAGTGATATACATAGCCTACATAGCCTTAACACCATCCTTCTATCCATACAGTCTAAATGTGTCGGTAAATCATCAGCTCTTTGTCAGTCTAGGGGAAGCTTATTTTACACTGACTTCAAATAAGCAGTAAACAAATATTATTATTAATGATAAGACGCACATACAGGTCAAATACATTACCTAATCGATGAGAGCTGAACGTTTGTGCTGCTGGACCTTATTTTGTTACCGACGTACGATAGATATTGTGCATATAAAAGAAATAGCTTCTGTGTATACAGAATATATGACTTTTGTTATTGCTAGAGACTTATCGCCAGTCAGGATTTAATTTTGCAAAACATATAACAATCGAGTAGCAACAGTATAAATCCTAAAATATACGTACTTTGTTGTAATAAACACGTATATAAATAATTGTATTTTTAATATCTTGGTATATTTCTAGAACTCATCTATCTGAATACTAATTCAAAGTATGTGTACATTACAATTACATCTTATGAAATTGTTTGTTACATAAGGGACACATTTGGTGTGATACTCTAGCGTTTGGTCTAAGATGCCAGCGCTTATGGTCAAATTCTAGGATCACGCCATTATATTAAAAAAGGTAAAGATCTCCTGCTTGTTCATGCAATTACTATTTTCTCTTAGGCACTGATTAATGCATATATATTTACAATATTAAACAATAATCAAGGAATATATATATATCATGCGCGGATACAGAGGGGGGGGGGGGTTCTGACCCCCCTGGAATCCGAGAATTTTACCAAAAAAAGGTAATATTTGGGCATTTTTGGGGTTGGACCCCCCTCGTCTAAGAGAAAAATTTACCTTTTTTGGTTGGACCCCCTTTGACAAAAATTTCTGGATCCACGCATGTATATATATATATATATATATATATATATATATATATATATATATATATATATATATATATATATATATATATATATATATATATATATATATATATATATATATATATATATATATATATGCAAACAGCCGATTCCTAAAGGATACAGAATGTACTAACAGTATTGTATAAAATATGAGTTACAAGCAAAATATAATAGATATAATAGATTGATAATTAAGATAATTGTAGTTAAAACATATTGATGCACTATAAATTGAAGACATTATTCTATATGGCCATTCTGATAATATGCTGCAGCAAAGCTGGTAATTGTAGACAGCTTCATTTTAATGATATGAGCGCGGACTGCAATTACTGTGAATTGAGATATACATGGGTTTGTACTTAACGTTTAAGGTTATTTATAAGCATGAACTATCGACTCATTCAGCTGTAAGGATTTAAGTGTTCGTAATGTCGAGGAATTAGAAATAAATCAAAGTAAAAGTGAGAAATATATTGATACTTTCTCGGTTTGAAACATGAGAATACAGACGGTTAGAAATATGTGATATTTAACACAAACACACACACACACACACACACACACACACACACACACACACACACACACTGCATAATACTATTATTTATCACATGTTTTGCTGTATATGCATTGAAATATCGTTATGTCATGAATTAATTTATGGCAAAAATGACGACATAGTGTGGAAAAGAATTGTGTTAAGCCAGTATTTGATGAAATAAACACCTTTAAACTGAGTGTAAACATGTAATAAAAAGAATCTGAAATGAAGTTTCATGTCATACAGTATCTATGAAGTTCGTTGTCTGTTTATACCACCGCCAAGGCTCGGGGATATAAAACAAACAACTCGTTTCACAAATACCGTATGAAACATGCTACCAGTTTGTATTGTTCAAACCATTAGAAAAATAAGGTGAGATAACTGGTGTCGTGTGACTGTGGCACTCTCTACAACACATCACGCTAAACATTTATTGATTCCTTCGGGTTATATGAAATGAGACAATGTCCACAGGAGTGTCTACTGTACTGCCGCTACTCTCGTTGGGAGAGTACCAATGACAAAAATAAGATCATAGAGATCATAGTGTGTAGTGTTAAGGCTTTAATGGTGCTTGTTTACCTTTCCTGGGAACCATGTCTTAATGGCCAGCTGAGTGACATCAGTAACTATGTGACACTATCAGATAATACAGCAAAGTCATTGAAATTAACTTGCTCTATAGGTGAAATAAAATGTTATTTGCTCTTTCCTTCTAACTGTGAGTAGGTGGTGGTATTATCTTTCATTAATTTGACATAGATAAGCAACTTATTTGGTAATTGTGTCTATGGTAATAACTATCTGAACGATATGAAACTTGAAATGAGCATTAAATGTCGGTCAACTGACTTGTTTTTACTGATTTTGAACATAATGCATGGTGACAAAAGTAGTGAGAAACGCAAACCAAAAGATAAATGTCAGAATTTCACATCTAAGATCCACCCACGTGAATTGTCCTTAATAATAATACCCATACGTTATACGCAGTGTACAGGTCATTTACTGAGAGGATTTTAAACATTAATTTAAATAATATCTCATAAGTCAATATATCGTGAAATAATTAGATTTGGTTTACCTTAACATACATTCAAATTCTGATTTTATTATGCCATAACATACAGTAATATTCTGAGTTGGTATGCCCTAACTTACACTCATATTCTGAGATTCTTATGCCCTAACATACAGTTACATTCTGATTTTGTTATGTCCTAACATACAGTCACATTCTGATTTTATTATGCCCTAACATACAGTAACATTCTTATTTTGTTATGCCCTAACATGCAGTAACATTCTAATTTTTTATGCCCTTACATGCAGTCACATTCTGATATTGTCATGACCTAACATGCAGTAGCATTCTGATTTTGTTATGCTCTAACATACACTAACACTCTGATTTTGTTATGCCATAACATACATTCGTGTTCCGATTTTTTATGCCCAAACTTACAGTCATATTCCGAGTTTGTTAAGCCCTTATGTAACATTCTGATTTTGTTTTGTCCGAACATACAGTAATATTCTGATTTTTGTTATATCCTTACATGCAGACACATTCTGATTTTGTTATGCCCTAACATACAGTAACATTTTGAGTGTTTCAAGCCGTAACATACAGTAACATTCTGATTTTGTTACATCCTAACATACAGTCACATCCTGGTGTTGTTATGCCCTAACATAGAGAAACGTTCTGCTTTTGTTATGCCTTAACATACATTCACGTTCTGATATTGCTATGCCCGAACATACAATTATATTCTTATTTTGTTATGTCCTAACATACAGTCACATTCTGATTTTGTTATGTTTTAACATACACTAACATTCTGATTTTCTTTTGCCCTAACACAAAGTCACGTTCTGATTTTTCTATGCCTCAACATACAGTAAAATTTTGATATTGTTATGCCCTAACATACGGTAATACTCTGATCTTGTTATGCCCTAACACACAGTCGCATTCTGATTTTCTTATTCCTCAACATACAGTAACATTCTGATCTTTTTATGCCTCAACATACAGTCACATTCTGATTTTGTTATGCCCTAACATACTGTAACATTTTGAGTGTTTCAAGCCGTAACATACAGTAACATTCTGAGTTTGTTATACCCGAACATACAGTCTTATTCTGAGTTTGTTATGCCCTAACATACAGCAACATTCTGATTTTGTTATATCCTAACAAACAGTCACATCCTGGTGTTGTTATGCCCTAACATAGAGAAACGTTCTGCTTTTGTTATGCCTTAACATACATTCATGTTCTGATATTGCTATGCCCGAACATACAATTATATTCTGATTTTGTTATGTCCTAACATACAGTCTCATTCTGATTTTGTTATGGTTTAACATACACTAACATTTTGATTTTCTTTTGCCCTAACACAAAGTCACATTCTGATTTTTTATGCCTCAACATACAGTGACATTCTGATATTGTTATGCCTTAACATACGGTAATACTCTGATCTTGTTATGCCTCATCATACAGACACATTCTTATTTTCTTATGCCCAAACATACTGTAACATTCTGGGTTTTTCATGCCCTAACATACAGTAACATTTTGATCTTTGCCTCAACATACAGTCGCATTCTGATTTTTATGCCCTTACAAACAGTCTTATTCTGAGTTTGTTATGCCATAACATAAAGTCACATTCTGATTTCGCTATGCCCCAACATACAGTCACACTCAGATTATCTTATGCCCTAACATATATACAGTAACATTCTGATTTTCTTGTGCCTTAATGTACAGTCCCATTCTGATTTTTATGCCCTAACAAACAGTCACATTCAGATTTTGTTATGCCCTAACATACGGTCTTATTATGCGTTTGTTTTACACTAACCTACAGTAATATTCTGATTATGTTATGCCCTAACATATTGTCACATTCTGATGTTGTTATGCCCTTACATGCAGTCACATTCTGATTTTTTTATGCTTTAACATATAGTCACATTCTGATTTTGTTATGCCCTTACATACAGTCACATTCTGAGTTTGTTGTGCCCTACAGTCACATTCTGATTTGGTTATGCCTAACTTACAATCACATTCTGATTTTGTTATGCCATAACATACAGTAACCTTCTGAGTTTGTTAGGCCCTAACATACAGTAACATTCTGATTTTGTTATGACCTAACGTACTGTAACATTATAATTTTGTTATGCCGTAACAAACATACAAGTTCTGCTTTTGTTATGCTCTAACACTCACATTCTGATTTTGTTATGCCCCAACATACAGTAACGTTCTGATTGTGTTGTGCTCTAACATACAGTCACATTATGATTTTGTTATGCCGTAACACACCGTAACATTCTGATTTCGTTATGCCCTAACACATCGTAACATTCTGAGTTTGTTATGCCCTAACACACAATAAGATTCTGATTTTGTTATGCCTTAATATACACTTAGATTCTGGTTTTGTATGCCATAACATACAGTGAGGTGCATTCCTTACATAACATTATGTTAACGTCACGTTAATGTGAGGTTTGCTGTCCTCATGCTCTCAGGACTGCTGAGCACACGCGTTTGCGTTAACCCAGATTTCCTCGTTAACTAAATTTAATGTGCTTGACAGCCATGTTCGCTTGCTTACAACTTTAAACTTATATTAACATGTTCATAGAGAAGGATTTGAAGGAGAATCGATGTATAACTTGTATATTTAAATATAAAAACATATTACTGTGTGCATGTAGGTAAATATTTAGAATTAAATAAAACGCTTACGAGTTAAGGGATGAATTTTAAACATATTGAATACAATTTCCGAATATTGAATATAATGAAATATATTCTTAGTTAAGTATAATAATAATAATAATAATAATAATAATAATAGTAATAATAATAATAATAATAATAATAATAATAATAATAATAATAATAATAATAATAATAATGATAATAGTAATAATGATAATAACAATAACATTAATGATAATAATAATAATAATAATAATAATAATAATAATAATAATAATAATAATAATAATAACAATAATGATGATAATAATAATAACAGTAATAATAATAAAGTTAATATAAATGATGAAATGATGATATTCATATATTATGAAAAATAGCTAAATTGAAAAAATAATAATAAATACATAAAGAAGAATAAATACATAAATGAATTATAAATAAACAAATAATAAATAAATACATAATTTAATTAATTGAAAATAAATAAATAAAATAAATTAGAATGAAATTATCCTAGATTCTTTATAGTATAAGCTGGCGAAGTTTTTCAAAAATACCTTAGAGCAGCATGTCTATGCGGTAATTTCTATTATCATATTACAAATGAAACCCTTAATGCGGCGTGTCATTTTAACATTACATTTAAGACACGTATATACATGTATGGCGACATTTGCAGTAATCTAATTAGATCCCTTTGTTTCCTCCATCCGTTCTGCATAGAGAATTACAAATGTGGGCATGGGAACGCGCGACTGGACCAAGCGCACGCGGGAATATATCGCTTTGACGCGAATTTCCTCCCGCGTTAACTCAAGCAGCGCTTGCGCGTCTGGTCGAGCAGTCCTAGCATGTGTGCTAAAGCAGTCCTCGTCACCGCTTTTCGCGATAACGTGCATGTTATGTTAGGACTGCACCAATCTGTACAATAACATTCTGATTTTGTTATGTCCTAACGTACAGTGACATTGTGAGTTTGTTATGCCCTACAGTAACATTCTGATTTTGCTTTGCCCGAACATAGTCATATTCTGATTTCCTAATGTTCTAACATACAGTCACATTCTGGTTTAGTTATGCCCTAACATATAGTAACATTCTGATTTGTTATGGCCTAACATGCAGTCACATTCTGACCTTGTTTTGGCTTAACATACACCTGTACACCTGGAGTAACATTCTGATTTTCTTTTGCCCTAACGCACATTCACATTCTGATTTTCTTATGCTTCAACATACAGTAACATTCTGATCTTGTTATGACCTAACATACAATAAAATTCTGATTTTGTAATGCCTGAACATACAGTCACATTCTGATGTTGGTATGCCCTTACATGCAGTTACATTCGGATTTTGTGATGCTTGAACATAGGTCACATTCTGATTTTGTTTTACCCTAACATACAGTCACATTCTAAGTTTGTTATGCCCTAACATGCAGTAACATTCTGGTTTTGTTATGCCTGAATATACAGTCATATTCTGATTTTGTTATGCCCTAACATACAGTCACATTCTGAGTTTGTTATGCCATAACATACAGTAACGTTCTGATTGTGTTATGCACTAACATACAGTCACATTCTGATTTTACAGAACAACTACAGATACAGAACTCAATGAAATACCTGAGAAATATCAATTTGCTTCTAATCAGGCGTTCGTTCAGACTTTCATTTCCTTTCAAAGGATGTTAATCATATGTCTTTTTCAATTTCTATGAAGTAAAACGTGTATGTGACGCGAGTTATACCACACTTAATTATAAATACGAGGTTGAATTTGACAATATTATTGTTTCTCTATCACACGATGAAAATCAGCATCAGTTTTGAGATTTGAATAAAATCTTAAATCATATAATCTAGCACTACAAGTTATCTTTATATTTCAGACATTGGTAGTCAATATGTCAATAGTACTGGACTTCACATTCTATTTGCTGATTTGAACTACATGTGAAATAGGGCACCGCTAAATAAGTGCATGATACGGTTGGATGTTGACATGATTACCTACCCCACGGGCCAAAACCAAAGTTTTAACCCAAGGTTCAAGTTCAAGTTAGACACTATTATATACCACCACCAAATCATCTGCCTCTGTCTTGGTTAAGGAAAGTAGGAACACAAAAGTTTTTTGACCCCATTCATTTTCCCTACCTCAGTGGCCAGACACTAGTTTAAAACCCAGGAGCCAAATTTCAAGTTAGATCCTTTAATATACCACTGAAAAACAATTTGTACTGATCATAGTTAGGGGAAGAAGCGCGGACAGGTTTTTGAGGGAACGGACGGACAGACAGCAGTATAGCATGATATACTCACATTTTAATGCGGGTGTTTAAAAAGAAGTTGCGAACAGGAAAAGGGAATTCAAAATACTAATGCGGGTATTTCTCACTGTTATACAACACAAAATAGAGGAAATGATCATCAATAAGGAACATCTATTATACAACACAAAATAGAGGAAATGGTCATCAATAAATATCATCTATTATACAACACAAAATAGAGGAAATGATCATCAATAAGGAACATCTATTATACAATACAAAACAGAGGAAATGATCATCAATAAGGAACATCTATTATACAATGCAAAATAGAGGAAATGATCATCAATATAGAACGTCTATTATACAACACAAAATAGAGGAAATGGTCATCTATAAGGAAATCTTTTATACAACACAAAATACAGGAGATGGTTATCAGGGGTACTGGAAGAATGAGAGCGTTCAGGCCCCATGAAGGAGTAAGCATTGCTTGCTGAATATTTGAAAACAATATTCAAAAGAAATTAAACCATCTTCTTAAGATTAAAATGTTCTCGGAGGCGTCTACACGTTTATCACCATCAATAGAAGAGTCTAATAATCATCACTAAATATTCACAAGTTTCGGCCAGTTTATTACGTCTATGTGGCCGACCATTTGCAGAACATGGACTGGTAATGGCTCTCTAGATAGTTTATAATCTCCATCTCTGAAGTAAATCATAAACAATATAATTCTTTCTTCAACATGAACATTGGGAAACATTAATATTGTTGGACACGTTGCTTTTAATGTTATATACATTTAATATTCGACTATCTCAGGATGATTGAAAGTACATTGAATGACGCGGATAAAGTAAATGACTTCCGTTTCAGAGACAATAAAGTCAGCACGTTTTCCGATTATAAGGCCGTTGCAAAGGAGTAATAACAACGCGACACAAACCATAGCATAATATGTGCTCATAAAAGGAACACATTTTCTCTTTAATGCAATCGTTTCTCTGTTACCGAGAAATGTTCGCAAACATAATTTTCTAACAAGAGACCCATGAAACTTGTCATTCACCTGAATTTATAACTATTGCTATACATTGTGTTAAAGTTAATATTTGGACCCGTCCTAGAGACACAGCTCCTACCACATGTTATCATGAATTTTAATTTTAGAGGATTACATGCTCATTTGAACTACAATATATGTCAATTATTTTCTTAACAATACATAGAAATAGAGAAGATTTCAATGTCTGTACATTTCACAGTTTTACTGACTCCACCTTAAAGGGGGGCTGGGGGGGGGGGGGGGGCTACAGCATTACACCACGAATTTTATAATCCAGGCTCTTTCATCCTATGTACTAATTTGTCATGGCATATAGTTGTAGAGGAGAATCTCTTATACACTTTGTAATGCATTATTATATACATGCAGTTATGTTGGCTCATCCGTGGTTGGATAAAACCTTAATCTAGGGATCATGAAGTATACAGTATCAATAGAGAGCTTCAGTCTAATCAGTATATAGTTATCTTTACCATAGAATGAAGTGAAGAAGAGGGTATTCACAGACTTGCGATATTTTATTTGTATTCATTTTGGTACAGTATATGGAGTTGAATCTTAACCCCAGGGATAATGAATTTCACGGGCTGGGTTGAGAGTTTATGTTATTTCTCACCATTTATTTAGTTTTCTTTTTCAGAACATAGAAGACTTTAAATACTAAATCATTTTACTAGACTCGTCCTACCTAAGGGACTAAATCACTTACGATAAGGCGAAGAACTTCACAACTATGTAGAGTGCTTCATGCTCTTCCTAGACATGTATTCACAGATCCTCTTTACAATTAAAAACAGTGGAAAGGAATTTCTAACACCTAATACACTACCTCTGTATGACTACTTTGGCTCCATCCAAGGGGCTAAACCCCTACTTCATGGTTTCACAATTGTGGTATTCTTATCATGTACACGGTTTTTCATTATAATGTATGGGAGTATATTTAAGGAATGCGTGTCTTATTTTTATGTTTATGGAATAAAATCCTGGTTCGTCATGTTCACACTTCGTGAATCAGAATTATATTGCATTAACACAAAAAATTAGACACACTCTTCCTTTACATTTGTTCTCGTGCATTTCCGACACCGGAATTTCAGTTAAACAACATTTCTTGTCGTGAATAGGAAAATTTGACTTCGTGTTCTTGTCTCCTTCATGTGTTCATACGTGTACATGTATATTTATGTATTTACTTTCTCGACTTGAAGTAAGACTCTTGCAGGACTTTTGCAACGAGTGTTGCATACAACCAGGTGACGCTTACTCCTCCAGGACACCTGGTCTCAGTTCGATTTTACTGGGTTTCGCATTTATCTGAATATGACACTAAACACGATATTGTCCTTTTATTCCATGGATATGGTTTACAATTTGGTACAGTTTGGTGCAGTCCTAACCTTACATAAAGCGCACTTCAAGTTAACTTTATGACTGCTTTTCAAGTTTACTTGGCGACAACAGAGTAAACTTGGAATTAATTTTAGTAGTAAACTTGATGCCAAGTTTAGTACTAAACTTGATTCCAAGTCTACTCCAAGTGCACTTCAAGTTCATTTTACTTTCTATATACATGTATATACCGCTTCACTTCACTTGATGTAACTGGACGGAACACACGCCTTTAAATAATCGAGTTGTTTCTTTTAATTAAACATTTGACATGAAAGCAAATATCGTAAAGTCGTCTCGCATATCAATGTATATAAGGGAAAGATCATTTCATTACGTGGAAGTGGCCATGCGATAGTTGATGGAAATGAAAGTGTACAAGTTTCACGACAGGCGATAAGTGCTTTGATAAAACGTTATGATGTTACCGGTTCGATTATAAACACATAAAATTGTAGGAAAGAATAGATTTTTATCCCAGGAACATTTAGATTTTATAGATAAATCCGTGTCTGATGATCGCAAAGTTTCAGCCAGACAGATATCTATAGGACTAGCTCAAAACTACGATTTTAGCGTTAGTGCCACCACGTTAAACAACCAAAATAAGTAATTGAAACAATTTAAGTTATATATGTTATACCTGTTGACCCTTGTTCTTTACATGGAGGATTATTTATAAATGTTTAAATGTACGTCTTCTGATTGTTCTGCTGTTACGGTGAGTTGGAAGGTGGGCACGTAAACCGGTTAACCACACCATTTGTTTGGCTTTTGTCAAATTCAATGACCGCCCTAAGTCGGTATCGTAATTGCACTACAATCAAATATTTTTGTAATGTGTTAAATGTTCTATTATATTATTTATATTCATGTATTGTATAACTTTATGGTGACTTCTGCCACGTAACTGAGCCGGTAACTCCTTTTTTTTTTCTTTGAAATTTTCATGAGAGATTCTAAATTGTAGAGCAAAACTCCTTGTAAAAGATACAGCACTCTGTGATTTTGGTTAGTGTCTTTCGATGTAGGATGTAAAGATGATGGATAAATCCAAACCACAAGTCCAAAAATCATGAAAGCATAGGACATACAAAATCAGTGAAAATGAAAAACAAATGGAAAATAACAAAATATGTCTACTTGAAGAGCATATGTAAACCCCTTTGATGGAGTGAGATCAGGTGCCCGGGGAGAGTGAGCATCTCCTGCTTGCTAGCAACACCCGTCACATATACCCCGTAGAAAGAGTCACATCGTGTGAATTCCATATGTATCTATATATGGAGAAGTCGAAGTAGGTAACCTTCTAGTATAGAAGGTGTCAAATCTGTGTAAAATGATCGGAATCGGTCTCAGTCCAGAATATTATTTAAAAGTCTGGATAACGAGATATCATATGGAGTAATAAGAGTCTCGTAACGACCGTAGAACTTCCTCAGTGACGATGCTAGTCTAGCACATATATAACCCTGGTTGAGCAGCTTAACTGAAAGTCGCCTAGCCCTCAGAACAAAGTCATTGTAATTTGAACATGCTCTGGAATAACGTATTAACTGAGATATGAATACGCCGTATGCGGGCGATGATGGAATGTTGCTACCTATGAAAGGAAAGTTTGTGATAGCGAAATTGAAATCGTCACGTTTGTCATAGAGTGAGGTGTTCAATTGACCATTAATGTCGAAAGACAACATAATATCTAAATACGAAGTAGAATTACTAGTTTCTGTGGTTTCTTTGACCTCCAGTTCACTTGGATAGATGATGCTAAGGTAATCCGCGAATGAAGGATTATTAATTGAAAGCAAGTCATCTATATATCTGTAAGTAAAATTGAAGCCAAGAGCCAATTGTTTCTTTCCTTGCGAAAGCAAAGACTGAATGAACTCAGCTTCGTATGAATAAAGGAATATGTCAGCCAGAAGCGGAGCACAGTTAGTGCCCATTGGAATGCCGACAATTTGTTGAAAAACGTTACCTCCAAACACCACAAAAATGTTATCGATAAGAAAGTTCAACATCTGAATGACAGCTGTTTCAGTGTATTTATATTTGGAATCAGAATTTTCCCTAACAAAGTAAGTTTTATCGTGGCCTATTACTATATATTTGAATTTGCAGCTTTCGTTTTTACTAGTAAATGCATTTTGAATAATTTCCGCTAATCTGTCTTTTAATTTCTGATGAGGGATCGTTGTTAGTGAGGCCCATCGCAAATGGCTAAGTTCAAATTAATCAAAATGCGGTGTTTGCAATTTTGGCATCAATAATTTATCGGGAAATATTTTTAACATGTAAATCAAAATCATATCATTAGAATATTCATTTTGTTTTCTTCTCATTTCTCAAATTTCATCTCATTTGGAGTAGAAATAAAGAAATTAGGGCAATTTAAAAATAGCTAAAATGATTAAAATATCTAACGATACCGCAGCGGTACAGCGAGATGTTTATTTTGCCTTATAATTGACGGCGCGCTTAGAATCAATGAGCATAAAAGCGGTATGTTCACTGGCGTTGTTCGGGGTCACAGTTGTATCAAATCCAGTGAGGTGAGATTTTTCAGGTAGATACGTCCATTACCTGTAAACAGCTGATCGCCGAAGCGAAAACGATGTGCGATGCGGGCACACGTAAGTTTCATATATATATAATTTTCAGTTTTTAATTTATTTCTACCGGCCCATAATATGCGATAAGTATGTTTCCCCCGATTCATTTGATACCATTTTTATGAAAATATACCTAGAAATGACTACAAACATTTGAAAATAAAAAGATAGCGTCTTCCTCTTTGCCAAAACAACGGTCCGCCATATTGTTTTTACGAGTCATTTGATTACATCGATATAGATAGTAAACAATCGTACATTATATAGTTCTCAAATAAGAGAACACATAACGAAAACAATGTCTATAGAAGTAATTATGATTATCTTATTTGTGAAAAAATTACCCCGTAGCTATTATTTACAAAGTTTTATTTCTCAAAAGTTTCATTTCATCATTCTGGATGCAATTTAAAGAACAGCGTGGGCGCGTGGGCTAATACTTACCATGGACGATTTTTATATTCGAATTGATAATTATTTGTATTTACATTAATTAAATATTTGACGATTTCATATAGTTTATTGTAATTTTGTAGCTCTATTAATACGATTTTACACGTGTTTCCTCTGACTCGGGGCGACCTCCACGTATTGTCGTATAGAATTATGTACAGAAATACACATTTCAATGTAATAAATACCAAGGCATATATTGTGCGATGAAATAAGACATCATTTCATCATTGAGTTTACATTGACATCACTGTTTACAACTTCAGACTTATATTTTAATTGTAGATAAGTCTAGACCTTTGCGAAAGGAAGGGGGGGGGGGGGGTAATTTATTCATATTTAAGGCAGACATTTTTTGTTAAAGGAAAAATGACGAGACTAAGAGCCTCATTCAAATGATTTGGTTTTAATCTTTTTTAATTAATTTTGGTATTTATATCAGTGGCGAATCCAGAATTTCCGAAATGGGAGGGGGGGAGGGGGGAGAGGCGCACAAGTGAAAGTCCAATATAAACCAAAATACTCTGCCAATTTAGGGGCGAAATCTGAAGATCTAGGGCGATCACCTGTCACCTGTGCGGCTAAATTATTACGTAATATCACCTCAACCGGCTGTCTGACCCAGCAAATATCAACCTTCATTTCGTACATTTTAACAGCTTTCAAGATATTAAATAGCAATCTTAATAAACTGGGTATTCATATTAATGAAAGACAAGGACTAATTATCAGGTTTCCTGTTAATTGTGGATTATCATGAAGGAGACATAAAGAACAGGACTTGAAATCAACCAAACTTTACGACAATATGTATTTATGAAGAGTTTATATTTGAGATTATAGCACTCTCATTAAAAGTTTTTATGTTTTTAAAACAATGAATATAATACATATAGTAGATTAATATAAAAAACTAAGCTATACTATGATAAATTAAAAGGTATGTGATATTTTTCACATTTTTAAAAAGAGTTACCCGCCCCTGATTTAGGTAAAAATATTTTTGCTTTAAAAGAGCTTATTTTTTGTCATACAATCTAAATTCCTTCAAATATCCTTATAAGTAACCATTTGAAATAAGTTTTTACATTATTATGAATCGTTGTATAAGTTTTTAGAAAAATGACCTTGGACATTTGGACTTCGTCATTTTCATCAAAGTAAAAAAGCATTCTTCGTCAAGTTTAAGAGATTATATTTGAGATGATAAGACTTACAACCAATGTTTTTATCTTTTTTCGTAATACCTGTAGTACATAAAGTAGATTAATATAAATAAATCACAAATTTAATGCATAACTAATTAAGTTATACACTCATAAAACTGCGAGGTTGTGCATTTTCATTTGTTTGAAAAAGGTGTGAAAATGCAATATTGTCCATTTTCAAATCCTCATATCTTGTAATATACTCGAGATAAATCAATGAAATTTTCAGAGTTTGTTGACTATAAAATATGCTTTGTAACTTACTTATTTTTTGGTATATTGTGATACAAGTAAATTATTTATAGGTATCTAAAACGTGTATCTCATGTGTTTTTAAGGAAAGGGTTTGGGCCTCCCTATCGTTGTGTACAGAGTCGAAAAGTCAAAAGACTTGATGGAGTGAATTTTAGTAAAACTTTTTGATTTTAGATGTTCTAACAACTCTTTTGAATTTTTAAGGATCCACATTTGATTAATTCCACTTCTGGAATATACTGTTTCGCAATATCTATGAAGGCCAGATTTAATTTCTGATAATATTTTTGTGAGTAGCATCGATACAGATTTTGTGGAACACTTCGAAGAACCAGCGATAAAGCGTTGTTTGTACGGAGTTTTGTGCATTTTTGGAATACAGTACAAATATGGAAGTTCTAAATTCAATTTATTTGAGTCAATACCAAACGTATTGAGGACAGATTTATGATTCTCGAGTACTTCCGAAACCGAAAAGTTCGTGAGAGTATAAGTAGGATTTCCTGGAGCTGAATACTGCACTCTGATTATGGTTATGCGCGGTTATGATTATTTAATGTGTTCATGTATACAATATAGCACTCTGTAATTATGGATATAATTAGTGTCTTCTTGTACACAATACGGTATTCTGATTGTGTTTATTCTTGGTGAGTGTATTCTTGTAACGATACAACCTTCTGTGATTTAGTTTATGCTTGATTTGTGTCTTTTTGTAACAATACAGCCCTCTGTGATTTTGTTTATGCTTGGTTTGTGTCTTCATGTACTCGATACAACACTAGCTAAGAAAAACGATCGGCAAATTCTTCAGATCTTATTCAGAACTTCTATCTAAATTCGGAAATATTTCTTTCAACACTATGTATCCAATGGAATTTCTCATCCTGATTTTTACGGTGATCTCATATATAAACTAACGAAAGTAAAAGGCTCCGATTACGTTATTTTATCATGTAACAAAATAGTCAAACGTCTTCTAAATAGACAATATGACATTGAGATCATCAAAAAGACTATAGGTCTTGTATTTTGGCCCCTCTACAGCCTTATGCAGACTTTTACTTGAACGTTGCACGCTGACTAACAGGGCGGTTGGGACTATATGACGGGCCTTGTCCAAACCTCTTTCAGAGGAGACATGGTCCTGAACACCGACCCCTCTGACTGTTCGGGACTCCTACAGATCTAGGGTCTTAGCTCGCTTTCAGACTGGCAGAAAATGTTTTACAATACCTTACGTGTTTATATTTTTTATGACCTCTCAATATGCGATACCTATTGACCTTTGTTCTTTACATGGAGGATTATTTATAAATTTTTAAATGTACGTCCTTTGATTGTTCTGCTGTTACGGTGAGTGGGAAGGTGGGCGCGTAAACCGGTTAACCACAACATTTGTTTGACTTTTGTCAAATTAAATGATTGTCCTAAGTCGGTATCGTAATTGCATTAGAATGAAATATTTTTGTAATGTGTTATATGTGCTAGTATATTATTTATATTCATGTATTGTATAGCTCCTTGGTGAATTCTGCCACATAACTGAGCCAGTAACTCCTCTTTTTTCTTTTATGCTTATGCTTGGTTTGTGTCTTCTTGTACACAATACAACACTCTGTTATTGCGTTTATGGTTAGTGGCGTCTTGTACACGATACTGCACTCCATTGTAGTTACGCTTGGTTAGAATCTTCTTGTACTCGATAGAACACTCTGATTGCGGTTATGCTTATGCTTGGTTAGTGTCTTCTTGTACACGATACAACACTCTGATTGTGGTGATGCTTATGCTTGGTTAGTGTCTTCTTGTACACGATACAACACTCTGATTGTGGTTATGCTTATGCTTGGTTAGTGTCTTCTTGTACACAATACAACACTCTGTTATTGCGTTTATGGTTAGTGGCGTCTTTTACACAATACTGCACTGTAGTTACGCTTGGTTAAAATCTTCTTGTACTCGATACAACACTATGATTGTTTTCATGCTTATGCTTGGTTAGTGTCTTCTTGTACACGATACAGCACTTTGATTGTAATTATGGTTATGCTTGGTTTGTGTATTCTTTTACACGATACAACACTCTTATTGAGATTTTGTTTTTACTTGGTTAATGTCTTCTTGTACACGATACAACACTCTGATTGTGGTTATGCTTATGCTTGGTTAGAATCTTCTTGTACACGATACAACACTCTGATTGTGGCTATGCGTATGCTTGGTAAGTGTATTCTTGTACACGATACAGCACTCTGTGATTGTGGTTATAATTGTACTTCGTTCGTGTCTTGTGTACACATCACTGATTGTAGTTATGCTTGGTTAGTGTGTTCTTGTATTATATACAACACTTTAATGTTATTATGCTTGGTTAGTGTCTTCTTGGTTGTGCGGTATAATATCGCAACATAACCTAGAGATAGACCTGCTGTTACCTTGACTATGGGCATGGACATCCCATTATTCTGTATCTATGAAATTTGAAACCTACAGACTGAAAGGTATATGAGTTTTCTTATAACAACTAAAGCGTTGACGGACGGACAGACAACGTCATCATATCAATGCGGGACTGTGATTACCTCTCCTGGTTACACATTTGTTGATTGTAAGGTGACGACGTAGAAGCAAAATAGCACATATTATGTTAACCAAGGTCTATGAAAATGATGTCAACAGCAGCGACGTTAACCCTATAGAATTATGTGCGAATGTTGGGATAAATACCAAAAATAATCTAGTCTTTCTTGTCTGTCTTCATTATTTATTTATTTATTATGTCATTTTATTTATGTTTTTTACTTTTTTGATGTATACTGCTATTTTAATTCCTATCACCTCGACAAAACGTACCCATACTATTTCGTAGACTTAAAATAATTTTTACTCATACTTGAATGAGGTGCTACTAGAGGACTTAAGTGTGTTGTGTAGTGGCAGATTTTGAGTGCAGGTCGTAGCGAGCCTTGAAGAAGATCTTCCCTGACGTCATAGTGAGGACCTACATTTTCAGTTAGACCCAAGTATTGAGGTAGCATGTCCAGCTACAGGTAAACATGCATCTTTGTTGGGTTATGCTTTACACAAGTATGGTGAGTGACCTCTGGGGTTCGAACCACTGACCTTTTAATCTGCTTTCAAATTCATAATAAACATGAGACTTTTAAATATTTGTCGATACATACAAAATTATTACATCTACAATTAAGTGTCTTGCATTTTCTTTCATAAATATTAGTTAATGCCTATTTCCATCAACTTCAAAAGTTATATATTTTGATAAATTTTGTTTTTACAGAAAGCTTAGGAAAATTATGATGGTATTCAGAAAGATAACTATTCAGAAAGTTAACTAGCTAATGGACATGACCTTCCTGCTCCATGAGCATATCCTGCACAACCTTAGTGAACTGAAAAAAGAGGAATAATACGAGAATTATTATAGTATTCATAAAGATGTTCACTGGATGATGGACAGGACTTTCCTGCTCCATGAGTATATTTTGCACAACCTTAGTGGACTGAAATAACAGGAATCATACGAGAATTGTGATGGTATTCATAAAGATGTTCACTGGATGATGGACAGGACTTTCCTGCACCATGAGCAAATCCTGCACGAATGTAGTGTACGGAAATACATAGTTCTTTGGGACCCTTGGCAAGCAGGTCCAGTACATCAATACAGACTGTATTGCCAGCTCTGTGAGACAAGTATCATCATGGTCTACCAAGTTCTCC
Organism: Pteria penguin; assembly: GCA_035048485.1. Taxonomy (NCBI): domain Eukaryota; kingdom Metazoa; phylum Mollusca; class Bivalvia; order Pterioida; family Pteriidae; genus Pteria; species Pteria penguin. Next base: position 10,272,675 of record CM068586.1, on the reverse strand, counting down.
AGATCAACAATTATTTAGAAGGTAAAGAAAATGGTCCATCTTTACAATCAATCTGAGGACATTGGTTTGTCAGTCAGACTTAAAATTGATATAACAAGGAAAATAACATAGGAGGTATTGCAGATGTAGAATGTTCACTTTTGACATGCATGAACCTTGTGATAACCCCTTTGCAATGATGCATATTATTACCTTATTTTATTTGGAAATATTTAACTGATTCATTGTTGTACAGATGACATTTTATGTTTTGATTGTTTGATTTCTGTATTTGACACCAGCTGACAGACTTATAAATGCCAGGGATATGCAGGTGTTCTTCTACATTTTGATCACTCTTTCTACAAGACTGAAATGGTACTCAAACAGGCCAAGCTTTTGTCGCCGAATTTCTCAATAGCCTACATGTATGTGATTACTTCACAAATGAGGACATCTTCATGAGCCACCTCAAAGAGCGTAGATTCCTGAACAGGGTTAGCACAGGAGAAGTGTTAATGACAGTGCTTTGTTAATGACAGTGCTTGACTGACTCATGTTTTTGCAAGGATTTATATTATCATGGTGTACATGTAGTGCTGAGAAATTTGTAATAATTGTGCTGTGACATTAAGGTTGGTTGTTCATATGATACATATACTTGAAAAATAAATAAGAATAAAACAAAACAGAAAAAGGTAGTAAGTGAAAAAATGCATTCAGTCTAATATAAATCAGACCTCTACAGTCAGTATACAAAAACGTGCAAAAATGATTTGGTCTGATTTAAATTAGATTAAAAATATATTGAGTGTGTTTAACCAATATTTTGGGTACGTTTTGGTAGGTTGCTTTAGTTTGGACCAAAGTAATGGGTACATTATGGTTGTTTTGATCAAAGAAGTGGGTATATTTTGGTTGGGTACATATTGGCATGGGTACATTTTAACCGCCTTATAAGTTGACATATATTTAAAATAAATAGCAAGTATATGATTATGTTTAACAGCCAACATTTTCATATTAGGAATAAAAATCACAAGAAGAAAACTAATTTTAGGTTCAGTACAGATTGTGCTTGGTTCAGTACAAATCAGATTGTTCTTGGTTCAGTACATATCAATCTAGGTTTAGTACAAATAGAGCTTGGTTTTGTTCAATACAGAAATGGTTTGGTTCAGCACAGATAGGACTAGGTTAAGAACAGATAGGACCAAATTCAATTCATACAGGGCCAGTGCAGCTTAGGTCAAGTTCAACACAGATAGGGCCAATACAAAATGGGCTAGGTTAAGAACGAAAGGACTACAATACGGAACGTGCAGTCCTGATATAACATTCATTTTAACTTGAAAACCAATCAAAGGCTACTCGACTGGATGTGCATGCACTGAGTTGCAACCATTGTGTTAACTCAAGTACTATTGAGGAGAAGGTATTGCTAGATCTAATTTTGCTTTGAATATATCCAATGATAATGATCTACTCCATAATAATTGATGACGTTATCCCATAATGTTTTTTATCTAACTTTGACCTATCAGAATAAGCATACTGGATCATCTATCGACCCATGATCTTTTGTACTCTCTAACCAAGCTGAGACCAATTCGTTCGGTGTCCTGCACAGTCGCTCGTTGTTCTGCAAATGTAAGAAGATAGAAGAGTAGGTAACGATAAAAAATTAATTTATTCACGTCTTAGTAGCTTTCCTTAATGAACGATATCGTCTTTTACATTTAAGTGAACAGCGTTTCTAGATCACATCATAGTAACTTTTAGCGAACAGTGTTATTCAAATAATTTAGTATATATATATATATATCATCACTATTTAAATCATTTTTTTAATCATTTTTTATTTCTTAATTTATTTATAAAAAAAGGTATTTTATTATTACTCCTATACAATCTTAAATGAATTCCATTGTATTCAATCAATATCGAAGAAGTACCAAACCGTTAATATTTGGAAATCGCAGCTTTAGGAAATCCATCATCTTTACATTTATTCTGAAAATTCATTCTTTAACACGTATGGATTTTATTTAATTCTCAATATTTCATTAGTATCACTTATAACTTATAATATATATATCACCCCCAAGTCCTTGTATATGTACATATAAATATTAGTTTGAAGTTGTAAGCAAGTGAGGGCACAATCTGATTAAAACTATATCTTACTTCCGCTTCTCTATTTGTCCCATTTCGTATAAAGATCTGGCGAAAGCCCGTAAGGGGTCATGTCTTGGTGTCCACAGCAGTGCTGAACACAGTTCAAGTTCTTCTATATGTACATGTACATGTATATATTAGTTTCAAGTTTTAAGCAATTGAGAGAGACTGCCAAGCACTAAATGTCATTTTATCGTGGTCTCAAAATCAAGTTCACATGAAAGTCTGCGTTAATACAAACAATTACATGTATGTCAAATTTAATTAGAAATGAGATTGTCCATTATATCAATATGTTTTCATTTCATACTGAGGTGGGTCCAAAAACCGCTTCAGCACAATAATTCATTGACTAATGTCATATCAAATGACCGTCCTAAATCCGTATCGTCACTGCACAATTATCGAACATTTTTATATGTCCTTTTGTGTTTTTCTTTTTCATATCATTACATTAGATGCCGAATATTTCGGTAGTGATTTCTGTCATACAGCTGAGTCGGTAACCTTTTTGCTTCCCTTATATTAGTACATACGAAATACGTAATATTATAATGTTATTAACTTGCAGTTTTTGTGTCGCTTTTGTTATTGATTCGAGGGAAGCTGTATTGGTCCTAGGCCGATAGCAAATTACACTCAAATTATAGATTAATGTACGTCCTCCCTTATGCCTCTTTATAGTAACAAGAATTCAATATTTGAAATGCATATATGACATACGTTCTTACTATCTGACCGCTAGAAATGAACATTGCATATACATCTCATATACTGTGTACATCAAGTTAATTATTATATACTTTACACACATGTGAATCGTTTGTAGATGTGGTCCTAGGGGCAGATTCCTCCTATCGCATTAGATTTTAAATGTGAGGATCCGGGTTGGATTCCACTGTTGGTAAGCTGCAGACCTCGGGGAATCTCGGTGAGGGGTTATCTACTTTTTATTTTATTATCTATGTTTTTTTATTATATTTATTTCATTGTTTTTTTTTTTTTTTTTATTTATTTTGTTTTCATTATATCTATTTATTTATTTTGGGGGGTGTTTTGTATGTTTGTTTGTTTGTTTGTTTTGGCTTATCATAGACCAATTATATCACATTACGATAGGATAAGATTTCGTCTTGACACTTTTGAAATGTTTCCTATGGTCCAGATCCGAGTCCCCAATAACACACCCTCTGGATCTACAGATGTGATCCGTATTAATATTTTGTTCCTGATGCAGATTTAGACATCTTAGGCTATGTCACATCAATAATACTAAAGAACGTATCTGCGGAAGTTCAAAATACGTATAGAGACAGGATTAACTAAACGGAACTAGTATGGGAAGAGTCAATAATCCACTCAAGCACAAGTTTGTGCTTGAGGGAGAAACTTTAATAATACTCTAGTTGTGTTCCTACCGTCATAATCCCTTCTTTTCATTTATTCAAGGTAATATGATTATAACTATACATCTATTACACTATGACAAGCTACAGTTGTGTAGATAGTATCCCCTAACTCTGGCTGCTTTTATTGATGTAATGGGTCACTTTGAGTCACACTGGAATTCCCACCATATCTACATGTAGGACAAATGTCCAATAAATGAGAATGCTGCTATGGCATATAAAAATACACGATAGATGAGCGACTAAGCGGTATATAATTTGATAGTATTATAACAATAAGTACGGAAGAAGGAATGTACTAAAGCACAGTACTACTGTGCGCTAGATTTAACATTTATGACTGTTAATGACCGAATGCTTCTGTCCTCTGTAGATCGGGTATGTTGAGTAAAACATTCGTCTATTCAATAAAAATACAATGTCTGTTATATATCGAAACACACCCCACATAGTTCATCACAAGGATTGCATGTGATGTAGCTCCCTGGAACCGAAATGGCAACCTTAGTTTCTTGATTGAAATATTATACAATAAGATGATGGGAAATCTTTGTCTTCCTTTGCACTTACTGCCTTCTTGAAAACTTCCATATTAATCTCTCTTTAGAGACAAGCCTGATAAATGATCTACTACCAATGGTTCAGGACAAATATCTTACAGCAATAAATATGATATGATATGATATATTGATATGACTGTCAGCAAAAATACCTTCGTGGACACCTATATGTTATAGTGATAATTTTTAAGAAGTGTTGAGTTGGTACTACTGAAATTTTATTATCAAAATTTTTAGTGAAATTGTTTTAATACTGTAAAGGGGTTTTGAAATTTATGACTTAAACATTGAAATCAATAAAAAAAAGTTTAATGTTATGATACCTATTATGGTGCACTAAATTGATACACGTTGAAATGTTTTTATATTCAGTATACCTATCACGATTTTTCTCTGATTACCAATTGGTTATATTTGCCTTCCTCCATTGTAATGAGAGCGTTTCCGTAACATATCTGTGTTTTGTTTATCTATTGATCATTTTTGTGTGTATGGATGATTTAATATAAAATTTGTAAATGTTTGCGCCTTTAATAGCAATGTTGATAGCAGCTAACCATGTCATATGTTAACGATTTAAGGTCGTATAGTTAATATTATGAACAGAAATAGTGATTATATCCATTATCCTGGCTTTCTTGTACATCTTATTATTAGGTCTTACCAGACGACGTCTTGTAGATCAATACCTGCCTTTCAGCTACGTGTAACTCACTTTGTTTTAAAGTTGGACATTTAGTCTGCATTGTAATGCACATGTTGACAATTTTATAATACATATATGTTAATAGATGTTGATTGTGATGGATGTACTTGATGTAATGGTTTAATTTTTATCAAAAGATTATCCTGCTCTATCCTACAATTTTATTTTATTTTCTGTTATCATCTATGATTGTTGCTTTGGATTTTGGTAATCGTTGTCAATAATAATATTTGGAGTGGATTTGTAATGTTTCGCATTTGTACAGACATATGTGGGATACATTAATCAAGGTGTACATCAGAATAATACGATCTGACTGCCCGAGCGTTCTCCAAATATACAAATACATGACATATGATTAAATGTATTTTGTGAATCAAGTGAATAAGGAATTTGTAGGAAGATCAATAATTTCTGTTAAAATGATATACATAGTATCGACTGAATACTTGTAAACTACTACTATGTCCTCCAAGATCCGTGCCAACGAGCAAGATTTATATAAGTTGTTAACTTGTTTCTTAATCGTTGTAAAATAAATAAAGTTTAAATTTACTACTATGTCCTCCGTTATTTTAATAATTAATTGTGAATCCTGGTAACAAACTCCATTAGTGATATCTATATGTTCTTTGAAACTAACATAGAAATTTATTATTAACACATACATTACTTATCTCGTTAGCGGGCTACTCTTGCGATAAATATGTATTTCATTAACATGTTCACAATGTCGTATTCGGCATTTTGTAATACAATAATTGTCTTTCACATGTTTATCAGCTTCAGTTAATACGCTTATTTTAGAAACATTCCAAACTTCCAGATACTTAAGTGCTGTCATCAAGTTTGCAAACTGAGATTTGTTATGCACCATTCTACATTTGTCCATACTTTAGATGTATAATTTGCTACAAAAGTCACCATTTTGTCCATACTTTAGATATGTTATTTGTTACTGGCTCGATCATTTTTCCATACTTTAGGGATATAATTGGCTACTAATTTCACCATTTTGTCGATGCTTAATATATATAATTTCTTCTCTATTGTCTTTTGCTTCATTTTAAGTGTTCATGAACAATTAATATAGGAAAAGCATAAAAAAGTAATCAGAGTTCACAAACATATAAACATGTATATGGTTTCCGTGTATCAACTGCGAGACTATACTTTCATAATGCTTTTAATCATTTTGTAACCTTTTTAAAAGGAATGAATATTAGAACATATATACATTATAATTTTGTGCAACAGACGCGCATTTCGACAACTTAAGTCTCTTCGGTGATGCTCATAGCCGAATGTTTTAAACTCTAATAATATATAAATATTGGAAGACCGGAGTTAACACAAAGTGGACGAACAAATGTGACAAAGGAATAAGAGTTATGCATGAGGAGATACTCATTAATTTTTATAGTGATTTACAAAATTTCATGACTGAAAATTTTAAGTTTATATTTCTCGTGAATACAAAGGCACTGAAACTAGACTTATGATGCCCCCGGGAACTATCACATTTTCCTCACTTGATATGCTTGAAAGTGTACCTCAGAGTTTTTTTTTTTACAAATGTGATTTTCTGTGTGAATTTTATAAAGGATTCCAAAATTTTCTTTATCTCTGACTTTCTTAACATTCAGATATATTGATAACGCATTCTCAAAAAAGAAAATACTGATAATATCTTTTTTCATATATATTTAAACTTCATATATCATAAAGAACTCGAAAATTGATATAGAACATTATCGAATTCCCGTGCATGTTACTTACACTGTAGAATTCAATTTTCCTATTTTCATCAAGTATTTGCTCTCTCAAGTAAAGTAGAAATTAGCCCAGTCGGTTCAATTACACATACAGATATATAGATGAATGACCTTTAATTACTTATCCTACATTCACGGACTATCTTGGCGTCATCTAACCAAAAGAACTAGAAGAAAAGAAAGCCACAGAGAGCTAGAATTCTATTTCGTGTCTGGATATCATGCTTTCTTTTGACATTAGTGATCATCTGATCACATCAAGATATGGAAAATGTGACAATTTGCATTTCAGCATAACAAACTTTCCTACGTGATCAGCAATATTTCATCATTGCCTGTTAATGGTATATTCATATCTCATTTAAATCCTTATTCCTAAGGGAGTTCAAATTATGATTAGTTTGTTCTGAGAGAAAATATACTGCTCAGCCAGGTGTATGCAAGTGGTAGACTAACAAATTCACTGAGGAAAGAGAGGATCATTTATGCACCTAGGTAGATGTTCTTTTTTTTTTGTATCCTATTTGATTTTCGACTTTTGTGAATTTTGTATGCCTTTCGGTTTTTGAAGTTTGGACTACTACGATGACGTGACATTTAGATATACATGTAGTAATATACCTTGATATCTTGCGTTGGTTTCGTTATGTCTCAACTTATTCGATATGTTAGAGAACTCGCGTCTGATGTCTACATTATGCAAATTTACCATTGCTATAAATGCCTCATTCGCGCTTACCAGAAATCGATAAATAACATGTGGACATCCTAATTTGGTTATAGTCCTTGTCAGATCGTCTGTATTTTGGTCATTACTTTTTACCGATGATATCTAGTTATACTATTACAACCTAACGCATTACATGTAGCTCCCATATACTTAAGCATCACAGCAAGTGTGACTGATCAGCGGGAGATGCTTACCCTTTATTGTACCGTATCCTATCTCTAGTTTTTCCAGGGGTCCGTGATTGCCTATATTTTCTATTTGTCATGTATATAAATGTTCTTTTAGACTACTCGGTGTCTTAACACTGTGCTCTTCTGCACGTTGGTGGTCAACACAGAAAGCCCAAATACATAATTATGACGACCATCTATGTCGGGATCAAAAGATGTACTTGAACATTTTATGACGTTATATCATGCTGTTTTGGCTTTTGCTTTGCCTGGTGCGGACACTGTCATCTGTGTGTTGAGGCCTTTTACTTTCTTCCATTGTCGCGATTTGTTATTTTTGGATGTCAAGTTCTCAATGTTTATACACGAACATGTTAATTTTGTCTTTTGTCTTGTTTTACATGTACTTCCATAAACATTTATTGACTTGAAAGCATAACATGCGAAAAGAACTACACGACAAGGCAAACATACATTTATTCGATGACTTGGCATTTTTAGTAAGTAGCATAATTTCTGAGTCCTTACTATTTTATTCTGATTGAACTTAAATATTCAGAATTAGAATTGCAATTTCTAAAAAAAAAGTGAACTACATCCGACTTCATAATCTTTTGTACTCGATAGTATTTAATAAATAATTTATAGTAAGTAATAAATGTTGAATACAAAAGAAAAATATAGGTACCAATAAACTTATAAGCTTAGTAAAAGTTAACTTATTACGTGTAGCGATATCAAAATGAGTAAGTTAAAATTTGATTTTACGCTTGAAATTTACTGTATTTTGTATCTGGATATTACCTTGTAGATGGCAGTGATTTTAAAACAAATGTAATGAAATTGTCTATGGGTAAGGGTGGCTTCAAATGTTTGAAATGTCTTTCGAATCATTGATATATAAAAGATAAAAAGTAAATATACAGAGTCAACTTATTTCTGCCTTACCTAACAGCAATTTTGAGTTGTAACTTTGTTTCTCTCACATCTTGTTTAATAGAAAATATTGTAAATATTGTGTTATTTAAACAATACGAAATACGGAAATAATTCCTCTCTTGTTTGACAAGTTTAATTTTCATTACAAAATTTCCAAATACTATAAGATACATGACTGCTTTGTTTGTACTGCATTAAAAGTATAAAGAAATTCTATAAAATTTGTAATTAACCGCTTTTGAGTATGTTTTTAGAATTTCAAATTATAAATGTCATAAAAATGTATATCTAGATCATGTATATTTCGACTAAATTTGATGATGTACCAATATGCATGTTTATTGTTTACATAGTACACAGTTTTTAATTGTTGCAATTGATGATATTATACTTTGGAAACCAATTTATTGCAGTATTCTTTGTATAGCAATTAATGAAAGTGTTGTCGTATCGTTGATCTAAGTGTGATACAAGTGCAACTGTATATATTTCAATAAATGTCATTCGATATTTGAAAAATTGAAAAGAGATTTAAATCGATGAATACAGGCTTGTGACAATATTTATTCAGCAAAAATACAAGTATTAAGCATATGTTAATAAACCATGTTTTTCATATTGGGGAACTTTTGAGCGTACTTGTACATTTAAGCGTTGAAACATTCATGTTTTCATGATTTTGTTTTTCATATATTTCAACATTTCATTCTCATTTCTCAAACATTTGATCTTCGACTAGAAGTATGCCTCCGAATGGGGTTTCTTTCGCATTCTCCTGTTAGAAATTTCCTATAAGCAACACGGAAATTTGTATCCATGATTGTATACACTACAGGATTTAAACAATATGACAACCATCCTAATACCGTGGTCCATAGGTGATGTATAGGTTGCTGGAAATGTTTGTCATACACATTGACAATAAAATAGGGAAATGTGCCGACAAAAAATATGGAGAAGATGCACAGCATCATGGCGGAAAGTCGTAAAGCTTTTGATTGGGATGCATTGTTACTCCAGTTGCTGACCCGTTTTGAGCTAAAATATGCTACACATCCAATACGCGCATAACAAAATGTTATAATGATACATGGTACAATGAATCCAAGCGTGACTTGCAAGTACCTGTTGGAATGATCTACATGTTCACTGTCATACGTACATGTAAGCACCGACGATTGATAGCAAAACGAACCCCATTGCCCAATGGCAGGAGGTACTGTCAAAAATAAAGGCAAACACCAACAAGCAATGAAAGTTAACGTTAAAGGCATTCTTGTAGATACTTTTTGATACAGATCCACATGAACAACATTCAGAAATCTATAAAATGCAACCACGGCCAAATGAATCATAATGACCCCAACTAAAGTGTATCGTAGGCCACCTAGAGCCTGGCAGAAAGCGCTGCTAAGGTTTTTATCCATTTTATGAAAGATTACAGCTTGTAGAGATAAGATCAATGAACAATAGAGAAAACCGGCAAGGCTCATGCTTCCGATTAGAATGCAATTGACATTTCTGCGAAGGTTCGAAAATATAATTGCTAGGAACGTAATAAGATTTCCGAAACTACCAACTACACACAATATTATGGCAATAATCTCTAAAGTCAGAATTGTAGACCATTCATCACACCACCATTCATCACATTGTGTGGAAGTATCGTTAGTCATTTTTGTCGTAGATGTAATAATTGCATATTCTGAATCTGGTACGGCAGATAAGTTTGTCATTAAAATAATGAGCTTCTGCGATTCTTCAGTCCCATAATGTGTTTCTGTGATTGTGGCCATTCCCCTTCATGTTCTGTTTTTCATAATTTTGGTTATTCCATATTGATATCTGTAAATATAAATTAAGAAATAAAATTGACAGTTTTTGTTCTAGTTTGTGTAATCTTATAGAAAAATAAAATTTGAAAATTTTGGGCTTTATATGTAGCATCACTAATGAAGCGCTTATTCCGGGTGCATTTGATATAGTTCTAATATAGTATAGACATTTACTATAGCATCGAATATATCTTCTTGCATTTTCAATCTAATAATTCTTCCAAAATCAGTATTATTGTAAATATGAGAGATTCTGATGATATTTCTAGATACAGTTTATCTTTCAGTCGAGTGGAATTAAAGTGCACAAGTCATAATTCGAACATTATTCATAGCAACAAAATTCTATATGAATGCAACATAAAAATGATCTTCAAAACAAGATTAATTGCACTGCACCGAGGCATTGAAAGTTTACATTTAAGACAGCTTACTTACTTTAATTTAACACTCTTCCATATCTTTAACAAAACGCATTTAATTTTTTTATTGCCACGTTTATCATTATTTTGAAAAATTAATCTTACGTTGTCTATGAAAATAGTTTATGAACATTTAACAAATTATTGTACTGACTTTAAAGCTCTCCTTCAATCATGCATATTGACATTATTTTGTAACGAATGTAATAAAACTGACATAATTCTCTTACAATATGTATGTTCCTTGCTTTTAATAGATTCATTTTTTTTCAGAAAAAGTAAGATAATCACTATCTCATTACTGTTGCCATGCAACAACTCAACCGTGCTCAATAGCTGAACTCTTTTTTCATTGCTTTTTATTGATTCTGATTTGTCATAATTTTGTAATCATTTATATTCTTTACCACCGATTCTAAGAGAAAAGGTTATAATATAAATTGTTGGAAAGAAAAAGAAAGAATACATCTGATTCAACTGTATAGGAAAAGTAGCAACGACATGCAGAAAAAATATCAAAATAAAAAAGTATCGTAAAATCATTCAATTGTAATGCAGCTGTGTTACTGACTAAGGTTAACTGAATCGATTTTGGCGAAGTTAATCAGTTTATGAAGTGTCCCACTTTAAATCTAAAATACTAAGTAACATCAACATGAGCCGGTTGTGCAATGCCCTTCTGAAAGAAACAAGAACATATTGCAATGATGATATTAATGAGTAAGTAAAGTGCCAAGATTCCAAGGGATAGACGATGAGGAAATTCCATTCCAATAGGAAAAATAGAGATATCACGGAAATCTGGAAGGACCATAGCCGGGATTAGAATCACCTGCTGATTATTCACACCCGCCACAATGTTACATTATTATTTGAGCTAGTATAATTCATAGTCATATGAGGTGGTTACGGTAATACCGTAGTTATACCGGTTTAAAATGAGTAAAAATGGGAGATATTTGTTCATCAAAGTACAAACTGATGAAAAACCAAATAAGGAAGTAATAATGACCACAAAGAAGGTCTATAATAGCGACTTTTACTACTGTTTACGTAAATAGTTATCAAACTAGAAATTAAATATTGTTATTCATATGTATTCTTTAAATTCTCAATTCTGAAGAAAAACATAAGATTGTATACAGAGTATCGATTTGCATGATAGTATATTATAACTTCTTTAATTTATGTGTGAGATTGAGTTCATCAAAGGTATTTGTCACAATGAAGTTGAAGTATATATTTCGAATCAGTCCAGAATCGCTAAATATTTGTTTAGTAATTATCCTCGGGACCTCACAGTCACAGCCGTATCGACCCGGTATATATTGAATATAGAGATATAGACATAATTATACAACGCTGAAACGACAGAAACATGAGTAACTAGTTTACACTATATGGGATGAAAAATAATACAATAAGTCGATCAATTAAACATAGATATAAATAATTACCATTGTCAATATATCCAAGTTGAGAGCTAGGTTGATTGAACAGGTATAAATCGGCACAAATCGGACTTTTCTTTTCAATATGTTTGGATAACGGACACCCGTGTTCTGGGACACAAATTCTTTAGTATGCATAAATTCAGTTAGGTGCAGTCCTAACCTTACATAAAGTGCACTTCAAGTTAACTTTATGACTGCTTTTCAAGTTTACTTGGCGACAACGGAGTAAACTTGGAATCAAGTTTAGTAGTAAACTTGATTCCAAGTCTAGTACTAAACTTGATTCCAAGTTTACCCGAAGTGCACTTCAAGTTTAATTTACCTTCTATATACATGTACATTTACTATATTTTTATATTAAAACAATTTTTATGTAAAATATGCAATTGTACATAATAAGACAATTATTTCTATCGTGTTATATAAAACTGGATAATTGTAATGTAAAATAAGAAAGTAACTGATGTCACATGACTATGGCACTAACAACAATATACCACAGTGGACATTCACGGACCCCTGAAATTCAGGGGTGAGACCAAGTGCCCGGGAGGAGTGAGCGTCTCCTGTTTGGCTAGCCACACCCGCCGTGAATGCCCTCTCATACAGACGAAACAAATATAATTCAGCACTGTATTTCTACATAAATGTGAACAAACACTCTGTAGAAAGTGTCACAGCCACATGACATCAGAAAAAAAGGGTATAATAACACTTAAGTCAAACCCTCCGCGGGGAACTTTTTTACGAGCTCCACACTGCAAAGGGAATAAGTGTGACATTAATGTAAAATACGAAAGTAACTGGTGTCACATGACTATGGCACTAACAACAATATACCACAGTGGACATTCAAACAATTAATAATAATCAAACGTGAAAAGTAAATTTGGTGTCACGTGATAGTAAACTTGAAGACGGAATTACTTTAAAGTAAACTTGATATCAAGTGCACTTGACTAAACTTTATGACTGGTTTTCAGGACGAAAAACTAAAGTTGAAGTGCACTTGTCAAGTGCACTGGAATGTAAGGTTAGGACTGCACCTAACTGTATATGGGAGGGAGTATGGCCATTTTAGATTATGACCTGATATTTTAGATATGTCTTTTAGATCAAGTTTCCTTAATATATATTAAGTATAGGAATCCGCACTTATCTACAAAGAAAATAAAGATTTTGGCGGCAAATCCTTTTAAATATTTAATCATAGGTTGAATAGCGTTTACATATTCAGGTTCTTGAGTATAAAGTATAATTAGTCCCCCACTGGTGAAGCGCGAGGGGACTATACATGTAGGTCCCCACTCTGTCCGTCTGTCTGGCTGGCTGGTTTCCTTGGCCATGCTTACAGATTTCAAACGTGGTAGCAAATTTCCCCATGAGGATTTACAGATCAAGTTCGACTTTGATCACGGTTAACCTACTTTTTCCAGAGTTATAACCCTTTGTTCAAAATCAGTCCTGGATTTGGGGGGGGGGTGAGGGGGGGGGGGCGGATGGGGGACTTGTATTTCTTTAGCAATACTCTCAAAATGCTTGTTTTCATCAATAAATCAACATTTCAAGGGTTTCGTTTTATATTTAGACATAACTATTTCATTGATTATATATCTGCAGTTTGCGCAAAATGACATCGATAGTCCTTATCTGATTAATTTCTATTGCGTAAAATCGAATAATTAATATACCCCCGGCAGTTTAATCCCACTTAACCAACATTTTGAAATTCTCAATTTTCATTCAGCCAACATTTTGATTTTACACATGAATGCACAACAGGTAAATTTATGCTGTATTCTGTATCTATTTAACCGAGTCGTGAAACATAAAAACGGAATATAAATAACATAAATTTAAGTGACATATATGATTTGTATATAATTGTATATAATTTTTTTATCTTTATATTTTTTTTAACCCAATATTAATTTGATACATTCTACTTTTAAAATATAAACGTAAGTTTGAAAAGAAATTTTTAAAGCAACATAATGTAATCATAAAATAATGAATTCTATTTTAATAATGTGGTATGTGCTGTATTGAACGCATGTTCTCAAAGTTAAATATAATTAAATAAAATCCAAGCCTATATCAAAACATTGCTACGGCAGCAACCTGAAACAAAATATTTGCCAACTGTTGGAATCTGATGTAATTTAAAATAATAAATATAAAACATGTATACCTTTTAATTTTGTACACCATATGCGCATTTCGACAAGTTATGTCTCTTCAGTGATGCTCGTGGCCGAATGATTGGTAATAGTAATTATGAGTATGTATTTGATGTATATTTCTGCCATATACATATTTCATATGTATTCATAATGGTGATATTCAACTCGATGTTAATTTATTGGAGAATGTGAGAGGAGGGTTTCATTGGCTTATTAATTTTTCCTTGAAAACTAGACGTGAAGAACAGTGCTCATGGACGTGTATCATTCCTTCTGTTGAACAAATATAATAAATTCTGGTTATCATTTAAAATACAAACTGATAATTTAATTTATTGAAGAATTATTCAAAATCTGATACACAAAAATGTATGTGCGTTTGTTTTTATGAAGTTTTAAAATAACGAGATTCATGTTGATATTTCAAGTTATTTAAGATATTGTTCAAAGATTGATTTATGTATAACAAATGTTCACTGTGTATCTACGATTATTATCATTACGCTTTGAATATGAATATGAAATAACACGTTTTGATGCTTTTTTCCTCGATGGGCGGGGTGTTTATGATTGATTGATACTATATTAATATATGTCTATGCTTACTTTTTCATATGAAATAACTAACTTTTTTGTAATTCATATTGTGAAATACATAAGAAGTTAAACATTTCATGTTGTTTACGAATTCTGATGATACTGACTCATGCAATGTTTATGTATGTCTATTATTAATTTTTGGTGTGTCATTCATGTCAAGAAAAAATCATACATGTAAGCTAGATTATAAGGTTATGAAAGAATATTACTTTGACAACTATAAATTTACTATATGCATTTATTCAATCCAATGATATTTTATATAAATTAAGTAATTTACAAACTTATACACAAAAAACCTGGATTAGATTAACATTTATTATTAATATATGAAATAAATAGATATTGTAATTTGTCTCCACTCTTGTTTGTTCTTTTTTCAATGATCCTAAGATAAGTTGACAGTTTAGATGGCAATAAATGCCTATTATTCTCCAATATATACCGATTCCCACTTACCCAAAATTTTTTCTTTACCTGAGCATATGACACTTCAAAATATTGGCTTATTGACTAAGTATTAACATAGAAGACATCTGACCAAGCTGTATGACACAAATCAACAACGATATTCACATAAACATGATAACAGTAAAAAACAAAGAAAAAAGAAACAAAAAAAAACCCCCAACACAGAAAGCGACATTTCAAATATATTCGATTGTATTGCAGTTACGATACTGACTTAGGACGGATAATTAGAGCAACAAACGTCACTCGGTTGGTGTGGTTATTTTGTGTCGGTACCGAAGCACTGATATCTATTTTGGTGATTCCAGGAACAAGCACTCCACTAGCACCGATATCGAAGTGTTAATGGGGGTATGAGAACATGTATACCAATATCTATACATTGCACCTTACACTTATCTAAACAACCCACATGTATGCCTTTTCAGTGATGCCCAAATGCAAAACTGTTGAGGTCCGAAGAGCTGATATTCCTTATTTCTAAATTATGTGGAATAAAAATAGATATTTCGGTAAATAACAATTTGACATGAATTTAATTAAATATTGTCGTCATCTACATGTTTAATGTCTTTGCTTGTCATTAATGAACAGTAGCACTGAATCACATTTTCGCACAAAAGGTAGATATAAAGCAATGAAAGGTTCAATCCAAGAAAACGTACTGTTTTCGTTTAAAATACGAAGTACCTGGTGTCAAGTGACTGTGACACTAACAGCAGTGTACCACAGCGGACACTCGCGGACCCTTGAAATTCAGATGCGAGAAGAGGTGCCCGGGAGGAACAAGCGTCTCCTGAATGGCTAGCCACACCTACCATGAATACCCTTACATACAAAACAAATGTAACTCAGCACTTTATATATAAATGTGAACCAACACTGTGTAGAAATTCTCATTGCCACAAAATATCAGAAAATGTATAATAACATTTAAGTCAAAACCTTTGCGAGAAACTTCTCTGCAAGCTCCACACTGCAAGTGGACGAAGTGTGACATTTATGCAAAATATGAAAATAATTGTTGTCAAGTGATTATGGCTAACAATGTACAACATCATGCATTCCCGGACCCTGATATTAAGGGGTAAGGCCAGGTGCCCGAGAGGAGTTGCACCCGCCATGAATGTCCAACACTGTAGAAAGTGCCATTGCCACATAACATCAGGAAAACCGTATAATAACACTTAGATCAAACCCTCCGTAGGGAACTTATATCTACACTGCAAAGGGAAGAAATAGGACAAGAATTTGCCTAGTAAAGGAAACGTATCTTACTGTTGTGAAAGTACCCAAAAGAAATTTCACAGACGACTCCTTGAGGGCAAATCCGGTAAAACTGTACATTAATCAATGCCATTATCGCCTTAAGACATTAAGACATTTGCTAAATCTATCTTTTGTTTAATCACGAAATAAAAAATGTCTATGTATTTACATCGATAACCAGCAACAATGCCGTTTTCTTTACTATTACCTGCATAAACAGTTTTTATCCATACACAGTTGGCTTCCCGTCTTGATAAAAACAAGACAAATTATCGTTTTTACTGTGGCTTTACATAAACAATCTAGTACCAGTGCGTTTTACTTTTATGTTACCTATGTGAACGGTTGTTGTCCATACACAATTGGTTTCCCTTCTTGATAAATAGGAGACCTCCTGAGGGTAGACCATATACATCACAAGCAACTCTATATACCATCATTACTTTATGATTTAATAGTATGTATAGATGAATTTATGGCCTTTATCACAGGTCAAAATGACCTCTGACCATTTACAGCGTTATATTTGTAGTATTGATTAGTTTTACCAATAACCGTGATACAAATGTTATTTTCTGATCGATAATTGTTGAATAGTTGCTTTGGGGTTAACACAATTATGATTAACATAAGTAATATTCATGTTTTTATTACAAAGCGTAGTCTTTATGGATAGAATCGAATTCAGTAAGGAGATTTATCTACCAACCGAGGACATCTCGGTGACAAACCAAGCACATAATCAGGCTAGGCCAGTTGTCTTACATATGTGAACGGCTATTATAAGTAACCTGCATATGTGTACCGCAAATCTAGTAACTTTACATATAATTGTGTGTGTACCAGCACTATAGTTACAATACAGATGTATGTTGTCATTATCTATACATTACATGTGTGTTATGGGTTGTAATTCGGTATCAAATAAACGGTAGACAGGTAGAAACAAGAAACGCTACACAATGCTTGATTAAAAATGATGATAGGAATTCTCCAAGGTGTCATATTGATCACACTGTAAACAACACTTGAAGTGTAATGAAAAGCTGATACAGGCTGGTTTCTATTAAATGTCGAACAATAACTGTATGAGCTGTGTATAGTTTATTTTGTCACATATCTACATGGTAATGCAGTACAGTCCTGGGTAATGCTAAAAACAAAGACTGAAAGACATTTGGTAGTCATTAAAAATTGGGTTTGGGATGGTTTACCCGCTCGTGCTGTATACAAATCGCTCTTACATGTATACAAGTATGTATCCTATACTCTCAATTATATCCAGCCGCAATTCTGACAAAATACTAAAATTTCAAAAATAGAAGTATGGTTATACCTGTATACTTTTTAATGATATAGCACTATAATGGAATTAATTCTAGTCAAACGATTATGTTGTTAGTAATTGCTGTGCTTCCTAATATACATCGGAAAAGGCAACGAATTTACTTTTACAATCCTAAGTATCGGAATGCTAGAAAAACTATCAGCTGTGTACGTTAATATGGCAATAATATATGCATACATTCTTAAATGATTTTATTAGGGACTGTATTAGAATAATGGTGTGGGTAATGAGATTAATTATATCTAGCAGTTACTAACTTCTCTGTGGAGTTCGTCTTTCATATTTCACGTGCATTTCAGACATCGGAATTTCAGCTCAATTGCATTTCATGCATTGAATGGAATAATCTGATTAAGTGTCCTTGTCTTCAACATGTGTTCATGTGTTTATATAGATGTATTTACTTCCATAACTTAAGTATTTGTAGTAGGACTTTTGCGACGGGTGTTGAATGCAAGCAGGGGATGCTTACTCCTCCCAAGCAGCTGGTCTCACATCAGTTTGATTGGGGTTTGCATTTGTCTAAATATGACATTGTACACGATATTGTCCTCTCATTCCATGGACTTCGAGATATGGTTAACCATACGGCATTTCCTCGTTTACTTCTAAAGATCCAAGAATGTCCACCAAAGAATATAGCTGAAAGTATCACACTGTATCAAATCCGTAGTACCATTAAATGCATTCAAAATAAGGTAGTTCTATTTATTTTGGAGAATGTTTTTAGTTTGCTTTATTAAAAACTTGCATGTGGTCTGATATTTATTATTACCATTGGGTCGTAACCAATGCTGGTGAACTGATAGTACCCGAGGGTAATCACTTACCAGTGCCTCTGTACTAAACCGAAAAGAATGCTTCAGATTTACCGTGTCAAACATTTGTAAATTATTATTTAATTAAAGAGTGTCTTCCTCATGTATAGTTGTGTCCTTCAATTGGTCCCTTGAGTCTTACTTTTAGCAGTAAGTGTGATCTTCCTTACATATTTTAATGTTAGTAATTATTTTGGTCTTCTTTACATATTTTTGGTACTTGCATATTATTCCATAAACATTTTGTGTGAATATTTTTTTATGACTTCTCGTCTTGAAAACCTGTTGATCCTTGTTATATATATGGAGGATTATTCATACATTTTCAAATGTGTGTGCTTTGTGCTGCTTTTCGGAGTGGGAAGATGAGCGCCCGTAAACCGGTAAAACATGCCAAATTAGTGACGTTTTACTTAAATTGACATAAACCGTCGAAATGTGCAAATGTTGCACTAAAGTTATGTTCTTATAAATTTCTACTTCGTATTTAGATATTATGTTGTCTTTCGACATTAATGGTCAATTGAACACCTCACTCTATGACAAACGTGACGATTTCAATTTCGCTATCACAAACTTTCCTTTCATAAGTAGCAACATTCCATCATCGCCCGCATACGGCGTATTCATATCTCAGTTAATACGTTATTCCAGAGCATGTTCAAATTACAATGACTTTGTTCTGAGGGCTAGGCGACTTTCAGTTAAGCTGCTCAACCAGGGTTATATATGTGCTAGACTAGCATCGTCACTGAGGAAGTTCTACGGTCGTTACGAGACTCTTATTACTCCATATGATATCTCGTTATCCAGACTTTTAAATAATATTCTGGACTGAGACCGATTCCGATCACTTTACACAGATTTGACACCTTCTATACTAGAAGGTTACCTACTTCGACTTCTCCATATATAGATACATATGGAATTCACACGATTTGACTCTTTCTACGGGGTATATGTGACGGGTGTTGCTAGCAAGCAGGAGATGCTCACTCTCCCCGGGCACCTGATCTCACTCCATTACAGGGGTTCACATATGCTCTTCAAGTAGACATATTTTGTTATTTTCCATTTGTTTTTCATTTTCACTGATTTTGTATGTCCTATGGTTTCATGATTTTTGGACTTGTGGTTTGCAATTGGATTTATCTATCATCTTTACATCTATTTCAAAATGTACATGTGTACATGACAAAATAACCTCAAGAAGGCATAACTGATCTGAAAATAACCTCAAGAAGGCATACCTGATCTCAAAATAACCTCAGGAAGGCATACCTGATCTCTAATTAATGTACATGACAACATAACTTCCAGAAGGCATACCTGATCTGAAAATAACCTCAAGAAGGCAAACCTGATCTCAAAATAACCTCAAGAGAAGGCATACCTGATCTCAAATAACCCCAAGAAGGTATACCTGATCTCAAAATAACCTCAAGAAGGCATACCTGATCTCAAAATAATGTACATGACAAAATAACCTCAAGAAGGCATACCTAATATCAAAATAACCTCAAGAAGGCATACCTGATCTCAAAATAATGTACATGACAAAATAACCTCAAGAAGGCATACCTGATCTCAAAATGCATACCTGATCTCAAGATAACCTCAAAAAAGCATACCTGATCTCAAAATGTACATGACAAAATAACCTCAAGATTTCAAAATAATTTACAGCTTTACAATATTGCTTTGTATGCTACATGTATATAGAATAGGTGAACATCTGAATGTCTTCAATTTAAGTTATTTAATATTCCAAATCATTGTGTGGAAATAATGCATTGTATGCTTCAGCCATCCACAATAAAGAATATATCCTGGTCTTGTTATAAAGGAAGAACAATCAATTTATCGTTACAGACTATGATAATTCAGTATTAGGCTTCTTATTGCGTCAGAACTTCCATATTAATTCATATTTAAGTACCATTTTGTTATGATAACGAGGAGAACGTTGTTCTATGTATTGTATATTGTTCTATATATTGTATAGATCCATGGCGACTTCTGCCACATAACTGAGCCAGAAACTCCTCTTTTTTCTTTTATGTCGGTATCCTAATAATAAAATCAAACTAAAAGTATGCCTATTGGGTTGGTTGTTTGATTGATATCGCGACATGGAAGCAGGGGGTAACTAACCTCCTAAGTAGTGTGGTGCAATCCGGGGATCGAACCCGGATCGTCGGCGCTGATCAGTAGTAGTTCCGACTAACAGTCAAAGGGGACGAGGATAAGGACCTTGTCTCAGTTAAAGAGGTTTGGACAAGGCCCTTCATAGAGTTCCACCGCCCTGTTAGCCGGCAACGCTCAAGTAAAAGTCTGTACTGGGCTATAGAGGGACCCAATACAAGACCTATGGTCTTAGCGATGATCTCAGGGTCATACTGTCGATGTCAAAGACGTTTATAACTTTAGAATCCGCCGATGTGAAATTATCTGAAGCTTTGACCCTCCTAAAATTGTACACTATATCACCGTAGAAATTGAGACAGGAAATTCCGCTGGAAACAAATTGTTGAAAAGTCACATTTTCGAATTAAGTTGGAATGTTTGAATAAGATCTGTTAAATTTACCACAATTATTTCGAAGTTTATGATATCTATAACACTGACAATCCATGTACAAGACATTGAAATTCCATCATCTACTATGCTCACATAGTGTTTTGCCAAGCCAGTATTTGTTTGTTCTGCACCTGTTTAAATTTGAAAGGCATCTTCACTATATACAAGCTTAACAGACTTGACCCTTTATTTCAATGATGCATCAGCTGGCTTGTCATTTGATGTGGCGTTTACAATTGCGTTCTCTTTCACGTTGTAAAAATAAAGTAAAAAAAAAGAGTATTATCTGGTGTTTTTCAAAAATCTTCTGTTTGTCTCTAGGTAGTTAGTTAGGTGGGTAGTATGGTTCATGTTACAAAAGGGGTTGCAAGGTATGTATGTGTGTACGGGGACATCTGGCAATAGCTTCTGTTAGGATTAGTATGACAAATGACAACAACTAGTGATTGCTTAACAATCCTTACTTCAGTTCTAAAATTAAGAAAAAAGAGGAGTTACTGGCTCAGTTATGTGGCAGAAGTCACCATAGAGCTATACAGTACATGAATATAAATAATATACTAGAACATATATCACATTACAAAAATATTTGATTGTAGTGCAATTACGATACCGACTTAGGACGGTCATTTAATTTGACAAAAGCCAAACAAATGGTGTGGTTAACCGGTTTCCGGGCCCACCTTCCCACTCACCGTAACAGCAGAACAATCAAAGGACTTACATTTAAAAATTTATAAATAATCCTCCATGTAAAGAACAAGGGTCAACAGGTATCGCATATTGAGAGGTCATAAAAATATAAACACGTAAGGTATTGTAAAATACATAATGGTATAAAAATATATGCGACATCAACATGATAAACCGTGCTCTGCCAGTCTGAAAGCGAGCTAAGACCCTAGATCTGTAGGAGTCCCGACTAACAGTCAGAGGGGACGAGGTTCAGGACCATGTCTCCTCTGAAAGAGGTTTGGACAAGGCCCGTCATATAGTCCCCACCGCCCTGTTAGTCAGCGTGCAACGTTCAAGTAAAAGTCTGCATAAGGCTGTAGAGGGGCCAAATACAAGACCTATAGTCTTTTTGATGATCTTTTAAGAAATAAAGTACATGTAATGTTTATCTTTTGATCCATTTAAAATTATTATCAACACAACCTCATTTATAATTCAAGTAATTTTTTTCGAAATATGATGCTGAGCAAAAGATAAATAGTACATAATTATAATAGCAGGATCTAAAATTGGAAAGTAGGTTAAACATAATTATTATCATTATTCACTTAATGCGCATCTACCATATATCATTACGAATCCATACTTTTCTCTCTGAATGACTGTTACTTGTGAGATATAGCTTTATTGCATATAAATATATATATATATATATATATATATAGAGAGAGAGAGAGAGAGAGAGAGAGAGAGAGAGAGAGAGAGAGAGAGAGAGAGAGAGAGAGAGCTTTATTGCATATAAACATTTCGTAAAACGTTTCAATTGCCATGAATCAATGTAATATCATAAAAGTATGAGTTATGTAAATTATTTGCTCCTAGAATGAGACGAGCTTCATGTTCTATTCACACTGGAAAGAGTTAAGGATTTGAATAAGCTATATTCAGAATAGTAGAACTTTTTGTTATTGGATTTATGATCTGCATTTAGAATTTTCATCTTTTTTGGTGGATATATATTCTCGGATTTTGAGATTTTCTCTCAAGGAGTAGAATGATGTGTCAACATTACCTGAAAGATCACAACATATCGCACATATTTAGGTGTATATCTCATCTGATAGACAAAGGAGTGTAGGATAAGCTAGCATTAACTAGGCTAATGATATGCCCATATTTCCTTGGTCTTGTAAGAATATGCATGGGAAAGATTATATCCGCCTGTATGCGTCAATAAAAGTTATTAATGTACGATTTATTTCCTGTTTAAGGAATCTTTATAATCTTGTCATTTGTCATACTAATCCGAACAGAAACTATTGCCACATGTCCTCGTATAACTTGTAAACCTTGTGGTCTTGGAAGCTAGCATTTATCAATTTACGAAATCATAAAAAATCACATATAATAATTGATATAATTTCATCTTATTACACATTTGAAATTTTAGGATTGCAGTGTCATTTTGGAACACTTTTTTATAACTGGCTAAAAAGTCATAGGGATACTGCTGCGTAAAAATGACAAAAAGCACAATTTAATCGTGTACAAAGTGCAAACAATATCGAAATTCTTGGGTATATCACAAAACCAAATCAACTGACAAACGCGAAGCTCTGGCGAAACCAATGTGGGATCAAGTGACATGGTGTTCGCTGGCCTTCAGCCCGTAGTTATCACAGTTAAGCTGGTAGTTACTAGTCATGCTCAGTATACATGACTTAATATCTACTAGTATTAAACAAAGAAGTAAACATATTAAACAATAATAACCTGTGTTGACAAAACCTACTATTGCAGCCACGATAAAATTTGCCAGAAGTGATTTCTCAGATCGTGCAACCAATATCAAAATCAATAGAACAATGAGATTGATAATGTGATGTGAAATACTCCAACAAAGACGAATAAGATGTTTTAGGGGAGTGCTAGTATGACATGCTTATTACTACTTTCGTTATATATATATATATATATATATATATATATATATATGCATAATATGTGTGTGTGTTTGTACGTTTATTTGTTTACATGGTTTACATGGTCACACATATTTTGCAATACTGGGTTAAGGTTTAATACGTTCCTTACTGATATTGATATCCTTGTTTTAATAAATACTGAGGTCAGAAGACACTTAAAGGTCATATTAATGCATAAATTAATTAGATATAAAGAGAGGAACGATGAACAATAACATGACCCTCTTCTTCTTACGTATTTGAAGACAAAATAATTATATAATAGCATACTTTTTTGGAATAAGCTCCCTCTTTATTATTACATACAGGTCAAAGAGTTATAATTTTACATGTCTATATTATTCTTTTTTTTTTATGTCTTTCCGTGTATATTCTGCTATAATCATTTTTTGTGTGCAGGTCTTTAGTGATTTGTCATACAGCTTTGTCAAATGTATTCAATTTTCTCTTTCTGACGACAAATTTTCACTACAAATGATTTTTACGTAAGAGAAATGAATTTACTTACATTTTGTCAAACACAATTAACCAGGATCATACATGTACATGTTTTATGTTGCACTTTCTTTATATGAAATACTTCAATTCCTAATTCTATGGTTTAGAATCAAACTCATAAAGAATTTGCAAAAAGTTTTCAATAATGGAAACATGTATCAATCATTTTCAGAATATCGTTAGTGCCTATCCTACACTGGAGTAATTATTGTTAATCACTTTGAGCACGCTTGTATTGTGTTTAAGTTTTATGATATATTATTTCATTTATAGTTACTTAGTGTGTCAGCGTATGTTGCTTCCTGAGCAGTGGAGATCTTTTGCATAAACTGTTTATCAGATAAAGTATCAAATGCCCAGAGACTATGAGAGCTTTTATAGTGGAATTCTTGTTTTATGAGTAGGGAGGTGGGCACCCGTAAACCGGTTCACCACACCAACTGAGTGTTATTTCAATTGGCTGTCCTAAATCCGTATCGTAACCACAGCACAATCGAATATTTTTGTAATGCCGTTTTCCTTGTATATTCTATTATTATCATACTTTGTGTGCATGCCCTTGATGATTTGTGTCATACAGTTTTGTCAGATGTCTTCAGTTTTCTCTTTCATGATGCTATTGATTAGTATTTATATATATAGCCTAGTTTTGTATCGAATGTACGGAAACATGCAAAATGTGTCTCGGAAGAATAGCTCTACAACGAAGGCACTAAATAATATAGTGACACCATACCTTTTACAATGATAAATATAAACGGATAATTGCATTGTAGGTTTCTCGCGGTATCTATAGATCATATCCTGTATATTGTAATCACTAAATATCGGAAATTCGTCTATTATACATATATACATCTTAGTTTATTCCAAACCCCCCCTCTCTCTCTCTCTCTCTCTCTCTCTCTCTCTCTCTCTATATATATATATATATATATATATATATATATATATATATATATATATATATATATATATATATATATATATATATATATATATATATATATATATATATATATATATATATATATATATATATATATATATATATATATATATATATATATATATATATATATATATGTATAAAGTTTGGAATAAATTGTATTTAATAATTTAAATAAGTGACATTTTTGGGTTTTGCTTGGTTCACCTCAAGGACATAATTTAATTATATACAATATTAAATACAAGTTTTATAAATAACATAATGAAAATGAAGTATTATCCTTACCGTTCATAAGTAAAGGTCTCACTCCAAATCATTGTAAATATGTTTCTGGTTTCCTGATAACTCATTGCTTTAGGAATGAATAAAGATTGGATATTAATCACCAAGTGTTTTGTAAATCAGTCCGGAGTAATCAGAGCGATCTTACTGCAATTCCCCATTATAGATACTTTCCATAAAATTGCATTACCATTTGTTCCGGATAGGGGGAATCCGTTCTTCAAATGAATCAATCGATTGCAAAATAGCACGCGATAAATTCACCCTCAATGTTGTATGTAACGCTAGATAAAGCTATACTGATCTAAGCAATTTCCACACACGTACGTGGCTTCGGCAGCGATGTTGGATGCTCTCAGAGAATACCTACATTGCATGCTTATTGGCGCTTAATGTATGCACCGACGTGATTGAATACAACATTTATCAGGCAGTTCTCGCTACGTACAACTTAGAATTGATGTCCATCTGCCAGTAGTGTTACCTACACTAAATGTGATTGTGTTAATATTCCGACAGTCGATAACGGTCTACTCACATTGCCAAGTTAAGTGTCTGAAAGATGAAAGATTATAAATATCATCAGTCTATATTATATATTTCATGTATTAAAAAATACCGATTCCCGTATTCATACGTTTTCCAAATGAATTTACTCGTTTTAAATTGCATGTGAGCTTAACTTATCTCTGAATTTTTCTTGCTGAATACCACTCCCCGACTTCCTCTTATCAGCACTGTTGCCTGGAGGTCTGTTTGGAAAATATTATCTGGAAGAAAAATTATCGTTGTTACTTTGCGATATTTCTCTTCCCATAAAAAAGAAAATATAACTTTGAAATTTATAGACTTATATATAATTCTCTCAGATCAATCTACAATTCCATAGGTAAAAATTATTACCACGCTAAGTGTAGTTTGATGAGTTCGATGAAAAGCTTTGATGAAAATGTCAAACGTATGTTTGGAAATATAGAAAAACAAAGTCAATATACACTATTTACCTATAAATGCCTATTTAAGTTGGTACTGTGCCCTCATGGTGTTGCGTAGCAACACATTGAGAGTATAGTACCTACCTAACCAGACATTAATTGGTTTAGCGCATCACAAGACATCTTCAAAACACTATGAGATTCATATGCCTATTTGCATAATAGCAGTAAAATACAAATAAAGGGCTAGGGTCAGTAATAATGGTGCAGTAGCCTCGAAATTAAGGGATTTTTTTCAAAATAAAACTTTATTTTCTTAATTTACTTGAATAAAACTTATATTTTCATTTACTAACGAGGAATAGTCAAAAAACATTCAGTAGTTTATGATAGCAGAAAATGTCAAAAATCTACCAGACTTTTAGTTTCACAAGAAAAAACTAGAATTGGCCCCATGGATGTTCATTGACAAAATTTAGCATATTTGTGAGAAGTAAAGAATCCAATCATACTACAAAATATTTTGAATGAACACTTGTGGGCCAACCTTAGAATAAAACTTTTTAGAAATATCGCGTTTAAAGGTTTCCATATTCTCCGGAATTGTGTTGCGCATTATTTTCCTTCTTATTATTTCCAGCGCAGCAGATGAAGATCAAACCATAGTAATTCTTTTTCCCATAGGGTTTCATGATAAATTACCAAATTTCCAGCAATATTTACACTACATTCTACAATCTTAGATTTGTATAATCCATAGATCAAAACGATCAGACCCTCCTCCATCAGAATTTTAACAGTTTACTACAGATCATCGACCTTGATTTCGAAAATCTCTTGTTGGAAAGGGGTCAACCCCCCCCCCCCCCCCCAAAAAAAAAAACAATTATCAAATTTCAAATGTAAAGAACATTTTTAGGTCATGAAATCTTTATATTAGCGAAGTTTTGGTCTCATTGGGATGATACTTCACATATGACTTAGATATAATGAGAAAAAGATCCCTATTGATTTTACGGTTAAAAGGTCAAAGGTTAAGTTCATCATAGAAAAATTATATATACACTCTAAAAGTTACAGTTTTGGTCCTATTTGGTTAATACTTCACATATCGCTTAAGGAACACCCCTATTTACTTGGGAATCAACAGGTCAAAGGTCAGAATCAGTATAGTATCATGAATTTTGCTGCCGAATGAGGGGATGCTGCACTTGGCGTTGATCTCGTTCTTGTTGTTTCCTTTGTAGATTAAAAAAATCATTGCCAAACTCCCATTCCCAATCCACTTATTCAGAAAACCTATCAATGCATATCTTGACCCATATGATCTCATTCTTTATTTTTAACTGATCATGTCCAGATCTAGAAATCCATGATTTTCCATTAACAAGAGCAACACCAACATAGCATAATACATCGATCATTATTATTTCAAACGCAACAAATATCTAAATATCGTAAAAAGATCTGATAAATCAAATACACTGTGATCTTGGAGATATGACTTTTATCAAGGTCATGTCACAACATTGAGACATGGGCAATAATTCTGGGATATATTATTCAAATCGATGAAGGCTGTAAAAAGTTATCGCCCAGACAAATTCTACCCATTTAATATATTGTGACCTTGACCTTGGAGGTATAACCTTACCTCAAGATTATAACATATCATCTGCCCATAATGACCATTTCTACCAACTATGAAATTAATCTAACAGGGTATATAGAAACTATGCCTCAGATAAAATGTTACCTTGATAAAATTACAAAAATCTGTGATTTTTTCATCCAAATTCAAACTTTTGCCCTCAAATTTATAGAAAATGAAAAATAAAGCATGGAAACTTCATCAATTACCTATATTCAACATTTCCTATCAGAAAAAAACCCTAACAAAACATTTATTTTCAAAGTGGGGCAAAATTAAGCCCTTACTGACCCTAGTCCTTTTATAGATATTCGTTTTTAATTTTTATGATATAGTAGATATGTATATGAAAACTGTAGTAAAGTTCTAATAATGATCACATTTTAAAAGCTGGCAAATAATCCTTGAGATTGCATTAAAAGTAAACACCTCTAAATTAAAATAGCAATTATCAAACTGAACAATTTGAAAATACAGGATGGCGCCCTCTCTACCAAATTACGTGCATTTTTCATCTAGCGATAATTTCATAAAACAAGAAGCGACAGTACCCAGCAGGAGTCACAAGTGTCGGGTTTATTGTTCCGAGTATATATATTGCTTAAATCCTTTCTGTTACATTTCGCCAAAGTTTCTGTTTAAATTCAGAACTCCTTGTTAGATATAGTTCAGTGTACGTGTAAATGGCCCAAGCACTTATTGGTAACTTTTAATGGCCATGGCACATTTTCTTTGTTTCACACATGAACTTGATTGGATAACCGGATTACATTCTATCCCCGATAATAGGGTAGGGTGCATTACCGAACTAGGAAGAACCGCTTTGGTCATTGTAGCTTTGAACCTAATGTTTGATCCTGTCGTTAGCTCTTTTACATATAGCGACTATCCTTCAAACATTTGGCAGCAACTGGAATAGATATATGCATCGTAGATATGTCTATGCGAATGGTAGACATACACGTCATTGTACTAGTGAAAGTAGAGGTCTATATCTATTCGTTTTTCAATAACTTTAACCTGATGTTGTGGGATACATTGCGTTGTTTTAAAGAAATTATTTTCAATATTTTGATTATGCATGCTGTATGACGTATCAAAATATTAGAAAACATTAAAAAAAATAAGAAAAAACATAACGGTATCGTGAACACACGAACTAATGGAATCATATTCATCTAGCGAACATTTTAAACATATCCAATATACACCTGCACAATGTCAATCAAAAGTACATTTTTCACTCATATCTCAAGCCCCTTTCTTTCTATAATAATTATATAATCAACAAAATAAAAATACGACATATGTCTTCATTTTTTTCTATTGTCGTCAGATCAGATGAAATAATTAAGTGTAAAAGTATATTGATAATCTAAGCTACAAACGATGGTTAAAGTTGAGTTCTAATATTGTCTGTTATTGCTTGATAACTGATTTCAGTTTATTTTTTTTTTCAGGGCACCGATAAAAGTTCGTTACCTGAAATACTTATATATTTTAAAGAAAAATTCCAGAGGGCATACGAACCGACATAGCACGATACACATGGTTGATGCGTCGATTTCAAAAACACTCTTACTTTACATAAAAAATAATTTGATAAATCTTTTGCAGCAACCCACATGTGTTTCAATTTGTTTGATCATTTTTCGAGTATTGACATTATTTTTTGTGACACCTCTCTTATAAGATATAGAATAGTTTTAACTGGTTTACGATAATACACATATTTGTTCTTGCACAGTAGGTATTATATACTCACAGAATACCATGGCAGAACATGATCGTATGTGAGACTTTGTTTTCAATGCTGTGCGGATTAAAATTATTTCTATTAAAACAACGGATTTCTATAAAAAGACAGTATTATAGCATTACATACCCATATGTGAGAATTGTTGTCACTGAAGTAGGGAGTAATATTAAAATTATCAAATCAACGGGTTTCAAGAGCTAAAACTTTGGTTTGAGTCAAAATAGCAAATGTTGCCATTGTCATGACCTGACAAAAGTTAGACATCGTTATACAGGCGCATGATACCCCAACAAGTTGACATGATTCCGAACCCTAGGGAACACACCGAAAATTAAAGCCCATGTGCACAACTTCAAGTAAGACTTTATCAGATAGCGTCACTAAATAATCAACTAGAATTATGTACATTGTACTTTTTACTAGTAAAGTGACGGGGCACAGACGAGTGTTTCCTCCCGTCGATTTTCCCTACCCCAGGGATCAGAAATCCAGATGCATATCTCCAAGTAATATCCTTTCATATACCACCACAATATAAAATATGAAAGTAACTGGTGTCACATGACTAAGGCACTAACAACAATGTACCACAGTGGACATTCATGGACCCCTGAAATTCAGAAGCCCGGGAGGAATGAGCATCTCCTGTTTGGCTAACCACAACCGTCGTGAATACCCTTATATACAAATATAATTCAGCACTGTATATATATCTGAATGTGAACAAACAATGTGTAGAAAGTGCCACTGTTACGTAACATCAAGAAAAAGGGTATAATAATCCTTAAGTCAAGCCCTCCGCGGGCAACTTCTTTACAAAATCCGTACTGTAATGTAAAATACGAACGTAAGAACCATTTGTGCCTGTCGTGTTTAAGGAGGAGAGGAGCGCACAAGATTGTGGGAACGGACGGAGAAATGGACAGACGGGCGGAAAACAGCAGTATAGCATAAAACGTACATATTTTTAAAAAATAAAAAATTAATTAGCAATAAAGAAATGAAAAAGAAAAAAGAGGAGTTACTGGCTCAGTTATGTGACAGAAGTCACCATGTAGCTATACAATACATGAATATAAATAATATACTAGCACATATAACACATTACAAAAATATTGTAGTGCAATTACGATACCGACTTAGGACGGTCATTTAATTTGAAAAAATTCAACAAATCTGGTTTACGGGCCCACCTTCCCACTCACCGTAACAACAGAACAATCCAAGGACGTACATTTTAAAATTTATAAATGATCCTCCACGTAAAGAACAAGGGTCAACAGGTATCGCATATTGAGAGGTCATAAAAATATAAACACGTAAGGTATTGTAAAACACATAATGATATAAAAATATATGCGACATCATCATGATAAACCGTGCTCTGCCAGTCTGAAAGCGAGCTAAGACCCTAGATCTGTAGGAGTCCCGACTAACAGTCAGAGGGGACGAGGTTCAGTACCATGTCTCCTCTGAAAGACGTTTGGACAAGGCCCGTCATATAGTCCCCACCGCCCTGTTAATCAGCGTGCAACGTTTAAGTAAAAGTCTGCATAATGCTGTAGAGGGGCCAAATACAAGACCTATAGTCTTTTTGATGATCTCAATATCATATTGTCTATTTAGAAGACGTTTGACTATTTTATTACATGATAAAACAACGTTATCGGAGCCTTTTACTTTCCTTAGTTTATATACGAGATCACCGTAAAAATTAGGATAGGAAATTCCATTTTATGGTTTATCTCGAAATTATGGTATATCGTGGGCAATCAATAATGATGGGACATAAATGGCAACAAGATGAGGACATGGAATTTTTACTAAATTTTATTTACAAGGAATACAATGTAGACAAATACAAGACATATATTAAGTTATTTCCGATGTGGCAACTTGCCTTTAGCAAACTGAGACTGGAAGATACTCTAAGCCAAAACTACCTCTTTTAGGAAGAACTTGTTAATTTTGCTCATCAACTGATGTTGAAGATGAGATATATTTTTATTGAAATGTGAGTTTTATGACAATTGTAGTTTTATACTTTTTTATCACACTGAATAGCAATTCCAGCATGTAGACTTTTATGATATGAATGATGCTGAGAGGCTTGTCTTTATAATGAATACCAATCATCTCCAACATAATATATTAAGTGCCTCATATGTCTTTTAATGCAGGGTGTCAATTGTTTATTATATGTTGTATCTGTAATAACTGTATGTATATATACCATCAAATATTATACAATGCATTAACGGCTATTTGTAATTTAAGTTTATTTACGAGGAAATGAAATTTGATGAAGCTGTATTACAAAATCAAACGGAAGTAGAACAAGGAAGAATAAGCAAATAACACATAATACTATAAAATTAATAATTTCAGTATGTGTAAATCACGAAAATGTTGTTATTCTCGGGGGGAAAAGGCAATTTCCCGTAGCCATATATCTGTGTGCAATGAATCCAACACCATTTAACAATAACACTTTCTATCAGTCTCACTTTGTAAGATTGACACATGACTTTCTAGTTATGCAATACCAGCCATCTATTCATGGCATCTGATACCGCATTTTGTTGTACTATACAAAACTATAGCTTAGGGAATGTCGATTTGTCCTTAGACTGACTGCTGTTTTAAAATACTCATTTCATACTAAATAAAACAAACAATATA
This sequence comes from Pteria penguin, assembly GCA_035048485.1. Classification (NCBI taxonomy): domain Eukaryota; kingdom Metazoa; phylum Mollusca; class Bivalvia; order Pterioida; family Pteriidae; genus Pteria; species Pteria penguin. Next base: position 10,239,830 of record CM068586.1, on the reverse strand, counting down.
CATACATGCAAATGCGTAGATCAATGTCCAATTGCAATGTAATTCATTTTGTTAAGCTGTGATTACTTACAAATATTTAATTTCTCATTTTACAGTGGTTCATAAATAACAACATTATCATTTGCTTCTAGTCTTACTGGCATCTCGTAATAAATTGATTGACATTTTATATATACGTAAAGTCATAAGATTGGTGTATTAATTATCTAACCTTATGATATAATGTTGATCCCCGATAACAGATATATTTATCAAATGTGGACAATCGAACAAAACAAGAGTGTAAAATAAGTTCTCCTTTCAACGAGTGAGAAAAGTTTTAAAGTATTTTCAGTACTTTATTTTCAGTTTTAGTCAGATGAGCTATACGTTTAACAATACTACCATCGTCTAACCACCCATTGTTTCTGAGCATTTAAACTTCTTCAGAAGTGCTAATTAGATTTTGATGAAACTTTATCGAACAAAATATTCAATGTCCCTGCAGGGTTTGATATGTTTCTACCAGTTCCTGTTAGAGGTGAATGAAAGGCGGGGAGACATAGACCCTTACAAAAAGTTTTGACGTTTGTAAACTTTACCCATCTGTACCCAGGAAAGAAGGAATGGAAGCATGTAGAGAAGCGTTTGAAACTAGGACTGACCCCTTAATACCGACAGAATACGCGATCAAAATGGTGGAAACTGTTTTGGATTGCAACGGCTTCAGTTTAGGCAAGAAAACTTATAAGCAGATAGAGGGAATCGCAATTGGATCGAGACTAGGTAGAAATTTTGCGTGCGCCTATATGAGAAAATGGGACGAACAACTTCTAGAATTTGAAAAGCTACCTGTATTTTATAAACGGTTCATCGACGACGGTTTTGGCATATGGGACGGAGACCTTGAATCGCTTCTTAAATTTAAAAACCACGCGATTAGTACTCATGAAAATATTAAAATTGAACTTAGATGGAGTTGCGAATCTATTGAATTCCTGGATACGCTTGTTAAAATCGAGAATGGACATGTGTACACGGATTTATTCGCCAAACCGACAGACAAACACTTATACCTTTGCTCGGATTCGTGTCACCCACCACATACGAAGAAAGGGAAAGCATACGGACTTGGGTTAAGGATAAAGGGAATTTGCGAAAAGGAAGAAGATTACGCGATACATTGTCAGGAATTGAAATTCCAATTACGGAAACGAGGTTATAGCAGTAAACTTATAGAGAAACAATTATGTCGCGTAGATAAATTAGAGAGGCACAATTTAATCAAACGGAAAATCAAAAAAGACCAAACTCATAGAGTTCCACTAGTTTTAACATTTTCGAAACTGCTGTCTGATGTACGGAGTATACTTAGGAAACACCAGTCGACGCTATATAGGTCAGACCCACCACTTTTGGCTTTTCGACGCAATAAAAATTTATATGATACACTCGTGCGTAGAAAAACCGAAAAACTCTATACAACGGAATGAAATAGAACATATGCAGGATAATTAACAAGAGTGAAATCTATAATGAAACATTTTGCAGACTATGATTAACGCGATCTACGTGTTGTAATTGCGACTACGACTACAGGCGGAAATAAAATTTATGGATTAATTGTTGAAAATGATTGGATAAGAAATTTGGAAACACGTACGCCTAATGGATGCAATGTTAAAACTAATTAATATATGACTTTATATTTCATGAACAACCTGTTTCATAGTGCTATTGAATTTCATGATTTTTTACGTGATTATTATACATATATTTTTACTAATATAATTATCACTATTTATATAATGTCATGTAGACATAAGTATGTTTCCGGGTTGTATTCGGATTGTGGGCGCTGCATACTTTGGTCATATTTTACAATAATGGCGTCAAAAATAAGGTACCGTCAGGTATGCTATGCAGGCAGTTTGGAGGTGACTTGGAGTATATATTTTTAATATTGTATGTAGATCTATTTTAGTACACTTATTTTTCTAACTGTATATCTACCATTTTATATAATATGTTGGTTTACTCCATATAATATAATTATAATTATATATAGTATGATAAGTTATGATAAGATTTAGGTATAGATACAAGATTCCGACATGTATTTTTACATTAACATCAGTCAATTTTAACGCTATACTTACGCGCGTAGTAATGACGTTATGACGTCATCGTTTATCTTAGCTTAGAAGCTTATGTATCTTTGAATAAACTATATTCCGGTTTTGATAAATGGCGACTTTTTGTCCGAGCTTATACCTTTTGGCGTTGTTTTTCATAGTGACGTTATACTGAATCTATGCCATGCGTTATGACGTCAATATGAAAAACAACGTCAAAATGCATTAGATCGGACAAAAAAACAGCAATTATCAAAACCGGAATATGGTCTATTGTAAACATGGAATTTACATAGCCTTGCATTTGTCATCCGAAAAATTGCTCGATAAACGTCGTGAGGCCGAAAATTAGCACTTTGTGTTACTTTACTTTTTATGTACCAGACTTCCCTTTGAAGGACTTCTTCGAATCTTTCGTACGAAAGCCGTTGATACATTTCTTAAAGCTGTATTAAGATCTACAAACCAGAGTCAAGGTATCAGATGAAATTTTATCAATTCTGTTTCCATTCCATTAAATTGTCATTTTTATATATTTTCAAAAGATTATCGTGCATTTCTACTGGAGTGTTTTTTTTTTTCCTTTCAGTTCGTTTTTTTTGGATTTTTAAAAGGACTTTCGTTAATTTAAGAAAAAAGCATATGTAGAGAAGGGGTTTTGTTATTCGTAGGTTATATAAAGCTTTGAGGCACTTCTTGTTCAGATTTATAGATAGGAATTTAATAAGAATTTTTATGAATAAATTAGTCAAGATGTTATTGTTTTCGGAATAATCTGTCATAGAATGGATCCAATGCAAGGCAGGTAGACAGGAGCCCCCATCCCCAGCTCTGAAAATTGCCTGCTCTTGAAGAGACAGAAAAAAGAAGAAACTATTATGGTGGCAAGGAAGACAGGAAAGTTTCTAGAGCAGCCGTAACACAGAAGTCACCACAGAAATATACAGTATCATAATGATATGAAAAATACATAAGGACATCACAAAAATATTCGATTATAGTGCAGTTACGATACTGACTTAGAACAATAGTCAATCACTTCGTGTATTTAACCAGATTATGGGCCCACTCACCGCAATAAAAGGATACACATTTAAGATATAAATATCCCTCCATATAGAGATCAAGAGTAAACAGGTGTCTCACTCAAGTTGAGAGGTCATAAAAATATATAAACGCGTATGGTAATGCAGGAAAAACATTACGATATCATAAATATAAAAGGTGGCATCAAAATGAGGAAACAATGCTCTGCCGGCCTGGTACATTATGACAATGAAATATGGGATTTAAAGGGAAAATGTCAACAAATTGAATCAAACCTCTATTAAATTGTGAAAAGCATGAAACTTACTTCTGATTCTTAATTATGCAAGAGATTAAAATTGATCAAAATGAAGGATGTGTAGTCTTGTAGCAATCCACTCATCAACTCACTGAATAGGGTCCCGAACTGATTAGACAAGCATTCTTGTTCTTTCTATAGCCTTACCATCCATCATCTTCCACTTCTACCGATCTGGCAACGTGTGATATTACGCATCCCGCCATAGTGGACTTTCTGAATTCTCTATTTGCACGCGAATGCAGCAGTGTCCTTTTGGCATAGTCTTCTTGAGTTAACTCGACAAATGATAACGAGGTCTTCTCTATATTACTCGGGGGGGGGGGGGGGGGGAACTAACGCATGCAACCTTTGTAACACTGATGTAGAATGTCAGTATGACTACAAGCGACACAAGATTGTGTATTGGTTTTGTAATTCGCACAAACAAGATATACTGGTTGCAAAATAATCGTAGGAGGTAAATATATTTTGCAAAAATATTGCACAATGAAAGAGAGGTATTAATTTCCAAAAATATTGCGCGTGACCACTGCGACTGTGACCACACGACCTACTCAATCATACGATACAGTTGATACTTCTAAAGATCTATTGAGCACTATGACCAGCTACGGGTATCACTGCAGCAAACTTTCGCCGAGGACACGACAAAACATGCAATTTTCACGTAGGCTTAATGTTTTTGCTAGGCTGTAGTATCAACCCATCCATCCGTACATACTTACTTACTTTTGTTCACCATGTGCGCATAGCTAAGTTGTACCATTGAATGCTGACTCACACAACTCTAATGATTCAACAACACGACAATATTCACCATAATCATTATCCACAAGACAAGCCCCGCCCCAATAAACCCCACGACGAAATCTACCTCAGTCATCAACTACATGACAAACTCCACAAGTCATAAACCACATGGAAAAATTCACTGTAGTCTTCAATCACACGACAATCTCCATCCCAGTCATTAACAACACGACAAAATCCACAAGTCATCAACCACACGACAAAATTCAACCCAGTCACCAACCACAAGACAAAATCCACCCCAGTCATCAACAATGCGACAAAATCCACCCCAGGCATTAACCACACGACGAAATCTACCTCAGTCATCAACCACACGACAAACTCCACAAGTCATCAACAACACAACAAAATCCACCCCTGGCATCAACCAACACGACGACAAAATCCACCCCAGTCCTCAACCACACGACAAAATCCACCCCAATCACCAACCACACGACAAAATCCACCCAGGCATCAACCACACCACGAAATCCTCCCTAATCAGAGTAAAATTATGTGACTATGACAGAAATAGCTCAACATTTAATGCCAAAAGCATTACATAGAACATTAAGGGAAACGAAGATTTCGTTCGGTTGGAAAATTAATCATCTTGGACCTCGAGAATATTGATGGAATCATATGGTAGACTTCTGATTTGATGGACTATCAATAAAACATATCATGCATCACATTATGGGACCATAAAAGTATTGAAGACATCTACTGTTCAGGTATAGCTAACAACATCGTTTTTAATATGTGTATGTTAAGAATGAATATTCGATTATTTATATTGAAAGATTTACACTTTCCAATCAACCCGGATATATGATTATTACCATGGCTTTGTCCACACGATAAAGCAGTTTCCTCTGTGATTTTATCACATTGCCTACCAAGGGCTGGTATTTACCTGTTCTAAACAGTTTAGATTATTGTATGCATTTTTCCCTCAAAATGTAGTTTGTTCTGGAATAATCTCATATGTGACTGAAGCCTATCCAAAATATGATCAAAAGCTAACCAAAATATCTGAAACACACATGAGTTGTAGTTTCAATATCAATTGAAAAGTTAATCGATTATTATATAACGGATGAATGTAATTTATTCAATACATTATCATGTGATTTATCCATCACATACAAACACGTGTTCCATGCTGCAGACCTGTTCCGAAATCCCCAACTCGAAGTCGAAGAAACGCGACAATACATATGTAAATATAATGTAAACAATCACGAATACATCATATGAATCACAATCACATCATATGATGTCTGTTTCTTAATGGCTGAAGTCGATCAGAAGTCTGCTAAAAAGAGTTAGAAGACTACGTCAATTTGTCAAGAACAAACACTTGTATATTTCGTGACTCGAGTATCGTTAGAGAATTTTCTCGACTTACCGAAATTTTCATTATTGTTCCTGATGACAAGGCAGCTAACAATTACACATTTGTATGTAAGACATACTATATTAAATGTCTTATAGAAAAGCTTGGTCTTCATTCAATGCCTAGTAATCCAAACTATACAGTTACAAATCTGTCTCCTTCAGAGGTATTGGATAATCACAATTCAGTTCTCACTTCATTCGGTATTACTACAAATTAACCTGATCTCGAGCTACCATACCTTTTTTTGATTTCAAAGATGCATAAAACCCCATATAAGCAGCGATTCATAGCTGGATCCTAAAAAATTCCAAGGAACTTCTACAGAACTTAAAATCTCCTAATTCCAATAATGACACTAGCATCAAATCTTTTGACTTTTCGACTCTTTATATAATCATTTCTCATCAAAAATTAAAGAACAAAACGCCTTCTTTAACAAAAAGGAATTCGCAGACATAAATATCTCGTTTTAGGCCACAACCACACATATTTTGTAAAGCAACAGTCTGATTCCAGCAGCAAGTATACAGAAAAAGAGATTATCCAAATGTTAGAATTTCTTATAGATATTATTTTTGTGATATTTGGTGGGAAAGTGTTCCAAAAGATTGTTGGCATTCCGATGGGTACTAATTGCACGCCTCTTCTGGACGACACATTTTTGTACTCTTACGAGGTAGAATTCATACAGTCTCTGCTCTCTAAAGGCAATAAACAATTAGCATCTCGGTTCAACTTTACATACAGATACATTGATGATGTTTTGTTGATTAACAACCCTATATTTGAGGATCACATATGGCATCTCTATTTCACAACTTATACGCTCTGCCAGAGCATGCTTTTAAATACGAAAATTTCGTCCTGAGAGCGAGGCTTCTTGCCACGAAACTACTCTCACCAGGATATATTGAGGAACGTTTACAATTGTCACTGAGGAAGCTCTATTGTCGTTATAGGGATCTATTGCAATTTCAGATTCCTCTTTCAAGAATATTTTGGGACCTGATCATACTAAATAAGCATCTTAACTTTTTGACTATACTAGATTTGACATAATACCTGTATACATGTATTTGTTCACCTGCGTTTCCGACACCGAAATTTCAGGCAGATAGTATTTCTTGCCTTGAATGGGAAATTTTACTTCGTGTTCCTGTAACCTTCTTATGTTCATGCGTGTATATTTATGTATTTACCTCCTCGATTTGAAAGGTTTTTGCAGGACTTTTCCGGGCATCTGGTCTCACCTCTATTTTATTGGGGTTCGCATTTGTCTGAATATGACACTAAACACGATATTGTCCCCTTTATTCCATGTACTATGAGATATGGTTTACCCATCGGTACTTCTTCGTTTGTTTACTCTATAATCTGTGCATGTTGACGTGTAGAAAAGATGATTACCTCTAAATAATTGTGACGTATCTGATGTGTGATAAGTTTCTTACAGTAATTATAGGTTTTGCATAGAGATACCTTTTTAATATAATACAGTATCATTGACCCTCCTATTCATTCCATATCAAATGTATCTCGGGGTAAATATTTGTGTTGGTCTATACATTTCTGTATCAAATAAGTAAAACAGAATGCCTACATATTTACTAGCATTGCCCTTGGTAAAATGAAGTAAAATGGGAGTCAAAATTTTGTAAAAAATTATCAAAGTGAAATGCATATAAAATCGGAAAAGATGAAAAAATGAAACAAAAACGAACCAAAGAATATTAACTAAGGTGCATAAGACTACCCCTAAATCGGGTGTAAGATCAGGGGTCTTTGGAGAGATAGCGTTTCCGGTTTTCTAAAAGCACCTTGCATCTCAGTTTAATTTTACTTACAGATACATAGATGATGTGTTACAATTGATAATAAATATGGAACATATATACCTTTTAATTTTGTTCACCAACAACTTATGTCTCTTCAGTGATGCTCGTGGCCGAATGGTTGGAATTCTCATATATAAGTATTTGAAGAGCAGTATTAAAACCAAAATGACCGAAAAAGTGAGCCAAAGAATCAATCAAAGGACAGAGCTATGCACGAAGGAGATACTCCTTAGTTTTAGAGTCATTTACCTACACGATCTGGAGATCAAAGAGACAACGAATGATAACAGATCTACTTTGTACTTGGATATACTTTTATCTTTCCATGATAATGGCAACTTGAACACCTCCCTGTACGACAAACGGGACGATTTCAATTTCCACATAACGAATAGCAACGAGTAGCAACATTCCTTCCTGCTTGTGGTGCTTTTATATCTCAGCTTATAAGGTACGCCAAGGCATGCTCGAAATACAACGGTTTTACAAGAGAGAAAACAGAATACATCTGACAAAGCTGTATTACACAAATCATCAAGGACCTGCACACAAAAATTATAATAGTAAGAATATACAGGGAACGACATTACAAAAATATTCGATTGTGCTGCGGTTACGATACCGATTACGGTTACGATAGGGCTAAACGGATGACAGATAAGCTATTTGTGCAGGGTTACTTTACAGAACAGCTGAAATTGTCAATGAAGAAGTTCTACGGCTGCTACTGTGATCTGATAAGAGATTATGAGGTCCCGCTTTGCAGAATAATTCATGACGTGCTGACGAGCGATTGAATGACTGTTAGATAAATCCTATTATGACATCACCTTCATCTTTTATGTATATTTCTGTGTGCATTGGGGCCTTCACTGACGTTTTGACGTTTCCATATAACTGTTGCGACAAGTGTTGCAAACAGGGGACGCTCAGTCTCCCTGGGCACCTGGTCTCACCCCGGAATGTTGAATTTTCTGGGGTAAACAACGGTTTGTATTGGATAATTTCATGATTTAGCCTTCCCTTTTAGACTTCGACACTGGATAACTGATCGGTACTTCTGCGTTGTTTATTCTAGCAACACCTGTCACTTAAGTCTGGTATTCTCTGGTCTGATATTGTCAATCAGGTAAATACAAATAAAGTAACGTTGTCAAATTCGGGGTTAAAGAAGTCGAAATAGTTTTCAGCATTCTGGACAACGAAATGTCATATAGTATGATAAAAAAAGAGAATATAGACGACATTTGACCAAGCTGTATGACACAAAATATCAATGACATACATATAAGACATGATTATCGTCAAATAAAGGCAGAAAAAAGACATTACAAAAATATTCGATTGTATTGCAGTTACGATGCCGACTTACGACGTTAAATAAAAAGTAACATATGTCACTCAGTGTGGTTAACCGGTTTATGGGCGTTCACTTTCCCACTTTCCGCACAAGCAGCACAATCTAAGATTATGATTTGAAATTTTATAAATAATCCTCCATATAGAGAACAAGGATCAACAAGTCTCTCCAAACTGGAGATCATACAAATTTTAACATGAAACGTTTTATGAAATAATATGCATATATAAAAAGAACTTTTACTTGAGACTCTATGAAAGGCCATGCCCAAACATTTACAGAGAAGACAACGTCCTGAGCCTCGTCCCCTAAACTGCTATTCGGGACTCATAAAGATCAAACTTTTGGGCTCACTTACAAACGAGCAGAGCACGATGACTTATGTGGATGTCGCTTAACAGTTTTAGTGTACTCATTTTCGGGAATACATATGTCTTTGACATAGTAAATTTTCTCACGGTTTACAACGATAAATTGGAAATTGCAGTGCAGTTGCTAGTTTCACATATGTAAGCAATTTTCTTTGAATAATTCCGGATAGTAGGTTTTTGTTTTATTCATTTTTTCTTTAATTTTTCTTTTAATTTCTTTAATTCGGATTAAGGATTTGAGGTTTAAATCGAAAGAGGGTTTTGCGAAGCGCGCAGAAGAACCAATTTTAAACGTTATTTGTAGGGATGTCAGTGCATTTCAGAAATACAATATAAATAAGGCAGATCTAAATCTAATCTAATCTAATTATATTATATTGATCCAAACTCGAAACATTGACAGGGGCTGAAACTATATCTCAAAGTAAAATCGCAGACTTGTAATCAAACATTTGGAAAACAACAGAAATGTAATAATCTGTCAATGAAAAGTGCATTTGTTTTCAAATAAAGAGATGACTTTTATGTATCAAAGTAACAAATAATTATCCTGTTAGGAAATTGGTTTCAGCAGATATAAGCATTGATATTTTCTGTACATTCTTATTAAATTAGTGGTCGTATTTGATAAATTCACATCTTTGATATATTTTGTGCTTTCATATCTTACATTTCTCAAATTACTCATACTAATATAACATTTTATGGATGTTATATGGTAATAAGAGAAGTTCACTCTGGTCTCATTCCATTTGAGTTTCGTAGTCATTCTTGCTCGTGAAATAGCTCTAAGAAGTTGTTGTAACTGGACTTAAGACTTTGGATATTCAGTGGCTCCTTTTTAAATATTTATACTTCACTGAATGTTCATATTAATGGATTGTTACAGATATACACTACAAATAGGGGCACACATTTGCCCGGTCGTTGCCAGGCATCTATTGAACGGCACCAACTTCATCGAGTGGTATATTTACTTGCAAATATTTACCGTGAGATGGGATTCTGATTTGAGTCTCTTATACGAAGAATGCGACACTACCAGATTCGAGTTTCGAGTCCTAGATATATTCATCCAAAATGTCTTAATTAATGAGCTACACTGCTTCTACTACTTCGTGAGACTGAATGTTTCTAATCTTCTGTTTAGATGATTTGTCTTTATGTGACATTCTATCTAACATTAATCCAAATTCATTTCCTGTGCACAGTGTTGAAAAATCACAAATAATGTTATTTTGGGATATTTATAACGGATGAAGCGGTAGATTTGGAGATATATAATCTTCTCTAAATTTCAGGGGTCTATGATTGTGCTTTGTATTGAATTAACGAGCCACATAACGTCAGTTCTATTCAGAGTGTACTTTATAAATATGAAAAATTGATTAAAACTGAAAATCTCGTTTGAATTAAGATAAAACTGCATTCAGTTCAATCAATCTGAAGGAAAATCCGCTTAAAATATTATCACATACGGGTAAAGATTCATTACACACAGAATGCCGTCCAGTCGATCTGCAGTTGCGGAGGGTTAAAATATTCAGCAATGTATGGATAACATACACAAAGGTGTATACTCACATTTCTCATCTCTTTAGATGAACATTTGGCATGAAAATATATCAGTAGATTCGTTTACCCATGTGCATTAAAGCATAGCATATTCTGTTAATGAGAAATAACCCCCCCCCCTATTCAACATCTCGAAACGTAAAATAAAATGGACAGAATAGAACTAAATCAAACAACAGAATATTACGATTACGATTAGTTTATGAAATCTAATAGGAAGAAAAAGAACCCCGCCACCAATTTGCAAAGTTCATAATGGTTTCTTTCCTGGTCGTCATTTATTTAATTCACTCAATCTATCTTCAATTTTGACTTGTGAAAAGCTTATCACTTGATGGTTTTATTTTTTAACAATTTATCGGCATATAAAATGATATTTATCTAATCTATACTACTAGTTTTCTATAGTATTTAGCGTAATGTTAACAATTCTTTACATTATGTGCATTGTTTTGGTGGATGACTTGTATTTTGAAATGCGCACATCTTTACATTATGCCTATTATTCAATACTCTGGTATGTTTTGGCAGTAGTTTATAACGTGAGGTGAACATGTCTTTTCGTATCCAGTGGGTGGCGAGGGAGATAAATCCCCCTTTGCAATAAACAAAATACAAGCTATAGAGTGATATGAAATTCTAATTTTAAACCACAGAATTATAAGAGTATTAAATAATGGTGGATTAGGAGAGAGTACAGACATTCGTTTCCTCCAAAGATAAAGAGAGTATGTTCATTTCATCTACTTATGCAGCCAAGAGATCTGAATAACCCACCATGTACACGAATAGTGGTTTATAAAAAAAATATGAATATGATCGAAAAAAAACTTCGATTACATAGATGCTGTGGTAATCAGTATCAAAATAGTAAGAATGGATAATTAAAACACACAGAAAAATCAAATTCCAAACAGCAGAAGCTACAGTATATCTAGCCCCTTTTCCAGAACCAAATGGTTCTGTCTTGGACTCGCGAATTCAGTACGTAAATATATAGGTTTGCGTATGTGTAGCCAAATGAAGTCTCATTTCTTGACACCATTTTGAAATTAATGATATAAAATTCGAACTTGCGCATTGAATATACTAAGATTTCAATCGATCTTAAGTAAGTCATTGTATCACTGGATTCTAGTAGTTGGTAATATATTGCTTATTGTCTGTGATACATTGCAAATATGCAGAATTTCAGAAAATCAGACATAACACAGTGAGTGATTTAAAGGAAATCAAGAAAGATCTATAATTCCTGGAATATTGATCATTATCAGACGGCGAAAATGATTGACTAGCAATATATTAAAGACATGTGTGAATTGTAATACAAGCTATTCATCAAATGATGGAAAAAGAATTCTGCAATCAATAATTACCAAACACTGTAGGATCAAAGTGTCCGAATAGCTAAGAACTTAAACAAATCTCGTTTAAACATTAAAGACCAAGAAGTGATCATTGGAAGCATTGAAGCATAATCCATTTGCTGAAGTCTGTCCGTGGTTGTAACGAAGGGAGTTATTTTATATTATATCCAAATGTACGTCCTGTATAGATGAAATATATAATTAAATCAATGATCAATGATCCAAATAGAACTTTCACATTTTTACTATTAAACCGGTAAACTTCACCAAGTGAGTGATGATTATCACCTCAACTAGCCGCCCTAAATCCATAGTTACTGCCTACGGTTATATATTTTATATCTTTTTAATTTCCATGGAAACATTTGCCAAAGTGCTGAGTTACTTGGGGCGTTTTTCCTTTTCATAAAATTAAGCTAAATGAAAGTTTAACAATTAAGATTTTCATTAATATTCGTTCATAGATTTTGAAATTTTATTGATATTTTAAATCTAGTAAGCAAAAACGTTTAATTCTTTTAAAATCATATTTATTGAAAATATAGTTGAAAGTTGCAGTACCTTTCTATGAAATATAAGCAAATTGTAAAGACAAAAATATTAGAATTACATGAACTTCTTTCTTCTTCTATACCAAACCGAAAATAAATTATAAATTCGGTATAGAGACTTCTTCTAATGAATTAATAAACAGAGAGGGGCCAATGATTTGGTTATGAAATAAATACGAAATCTGGCCAAAACGTTCTCGGTCCCATGGTCTTAAGAGAAAACATGGGATTGAATTGTCATTATTTTTCAATATAATCTCCCTTCATCTCAAGACATTTTCTGATTCTCTGCTCCAATTTCTGAATCTCTTCGAATAAGAATGTTCATTCTGGTCCCGTATGTACACATATACAACTTCAGTGCTTCCAATTTTTGTAGATAGGAGTTTAGTTTGGGGAACGGATAGGATGGGGTTAAATCTGGAGAATATGGGGGAATATGCGAAAGAACCTCGAAGTTGCATTCCGACTCTGTCGCAACTTGGGAAGTGTAAATGGGTGCATTATCCTCCAAGAACAGAACGCCTCTGGTTACCTTTCCTCTCCTCTTTCTTACAATCTATTGATGCAGCCTTTTAAACACATTTGTATAATATGCACTATTTATCATGCGACCTTCTTTTATAAAAATCAATTACAATTATTCCCTTACTTGTCCGAATAGATAGGGGTCATATCTATAGAAACTCCCTTGAATGCTTTAGAAAGGGATTAGCCAGGGTGAATACATCGTATATTTATTTTCTTATATTCAGGATCAAAATGGTGAATTCAGTCATCTTGAGTGACAATTAGACCCATGAAATCCTCGGGATCATTCTAATGACGAGACAAAAGATGCAAAGGAAGAACGTATGACAAAAGTCACCACGGAAATATACAGTATTTAATGTAATGGTATGAAAACAAAAACACATAAGGACATAAACATATTCGAACGTAGTACAGTTACGAAAACGACTTCGAATGATCAATTGGTGTTAAACCAGTTTATGGGCCCACCAGAGAGAGAGAGAGAGAGAGAGAGAGAGAGAGAGAGAGAGAGAGAGAGAGAGAGAGAGAGATAGATAGATAGATAGATAGATAGATAGATAGATAGATAGATAGATAGATAGATGGATAGATAGATAGATAGATAAATCAACAGACAGATAGATAGCAAAACCACAATAATGATCCTATTATTGTAGGCTTCTTGTATAATACAATTATTGCCTTTTAAATATAGGCATATCGGAAATTGCCAGGTCCCCGAACGGTTATATTCCTCTGGCTGCGCTTTCCAGATATAAACAGATACAACCTGAGAAATGTCCGTGTTCTAAAAGAATAATGCTTTATAATGCTGAAAAACTAGGAATGACATCACAGCGTTATTTTTATAGATCAAAATAAACATTCCCCAGTCAACATCCAAGATAGGATTTGAAAAGAGAAGACATTTGACACGCTGTATGACATAAATCACCATACGCATATGCACATAAAACATGATTACAATCACATAAACACAGAAAATGACATTACAAAAATACTCGATTGTATTGCAGTTACGATACCAACTTAGGATGATCAATTAAAGCAACAAACATCACTCAATTGTTTTGTTTAACCGGTTTACGGGCACCACCTTCCCACTAACCACAAAAGCAACACAAACAAAGGATACACATAATAAACATTAGAACAAATTACATACGTGTATATGTATAAAGTAAATATACAGAACAAGGATCATCAGGTTTCTCAAGACCAGGGTCCGGCGCCATAAACTCAGAAGATACTGAAGTGAAATATTCCACTTTAATTTATTTCATTGTCAAACATTCAGATAAATTCTCATGCAGAACGGTTTAATTCTATTCATCAACAGAAAAAAAAAAATAGATAAAATCCAAACCCCAGTTATTAATTCATTGATGAACAGAAGAATATGAAATTATTACTTAAGTATGCTCTCTGTTTATGGCACCGGACCCTGAAGTCATTAAAATTTTAAAACGAAACGCTTTATGGAATAATATGCTAATATAAAAATATGTTCAGCCAGATTTTAAGCGAGCTCATATCCTTGATTTGTTGGAATCCAAACAAACACTCATAGGGGACGAGACTCAGGACCTTGTCTCCTCTGAAAATATTTGGACAAGAATCGTCATCGAGTCCCCACCTCCATGTTAGTCAGCATCCAACGCTCAGTCAAAAGCTTTTATAAGGCTGTAGAGGGGCCCAATACAGGAGCTATGGTCTTTGCGATGATCTCGGGGTTACGACAATGCTATTTGCATTTGATGTTAACTTCACAGTAGATTTGGCTGCAAAAGTGCACCCCATTTTCCCTTTATTACTGCTTTTCAAGTTTACTTGGCTATAATAGGGCAAACATGGAATAAAATCTAGTACTAAACTTGATTCCAATTTAGGTCTAAGCTTGATTCCAAGTTTAATGTAAGTGCACTTCAAGTTTAGTTTTCTTTCTATATTCATATACATGTATACACTTCACTTCATTTAAGGTAACGGATTCAACACAGGCCTTTAAATATTCGAGTTGTTTCTTTTCTTTAAACATTTGACACGGAAGCACCTATTGTAAAGCCGTCTTGGATCAGGAAATAGATAATTTCATTACGTGGTAGTGCGCATGCGATCATTGAGATTTGACGGTACCGTATAACAAAACAAATAACAATAATAATTCATAACAAGCTTAAGAAAAAAGAAATAAACAGATATCCGCCTAGTAATATCGAAACTTCTGATAAAATACTGCCGGAATGCTCAACATAAAATCAATAGGTAAAGTTGTTGTTTCTAAATGTTTACTTTATTATTCTATTCAAACATTTTTCTTTAAAATATGCAATTGTACATCATAAAATACTATATTATTCTATTCAAAGATTTTATATAAAATACGCCATTGTACATCATAAAATAAATATTTTTATCTTGTTATACGAAAATGGATAATTTTAATAAATGAACGTGAAGAGTAAACATTTTGTCACGTGACAGTAAACTTGAAGACGGAAATACTTTGAAGTAAACTTGACATCAGGTGCACTTTAGGAAAGGAATGGTTTTGAGAATTAAAAAAAATAAACTTAAAGTGCACATGAATGTAAGGTTAATACGGCACCTAACTGTACATCATGTGATAAAAAGAGATATGTCCGCTATTAAAACGACCTAAAATTTTAGCAAAATAATAATGTTTGAAAAGAAATTAAAGGGTTGATTGTGACACAGTTGGAGGAAAAAGACACATGTAGGCAATTGTTCCTTAGATTTAGATCTATTTGGATAGAATTATCAGACAATGTATTCATTTGATCCGAATCAAATTGAGAATTCCATCACATTCATTAGAGTTTTCGACCGATTTAGATTCAGTACTTGTATCCTCATTCAGATGAGATGAAAGCGCTTCACTCATTTCCTGTTTTCTTTTATATCCAATTTTACCATTGTAATTCTTCTGAGAGTTTCCGATCTGTGCCAGAAATTGACATAATAACATGACGTAAGAAGTAATACAAATTTAGGACTGATACACTTTCTTTTGAGTGGAATGATTGTTATATGCGTTATCCAGTCCTGTGATTTGACAAAATAGATTTCATTACCCTTCATAGGTCGTCATTCCAAATGGAGCTTTTTATACAGTATTTCATTTTGAATTAACAACACGGGATACATAATCAAGAACCACACGTTATCTAGGTTAAACTTTTATTGGCACGCCTTGATACATTCGACGGAGGGAATGATATAGAGGAATAAATGAATCAATTAGTATATAAATTTGTTTGAACTAAATTATCTGCAAGTCAAGGGTTATAAATGATCTGATAAAATATTTGTCACAAACAAACAAAACAAAACACAAACAAAAAAAAAAAACAAAACAAAAAACCAAACAAGCAAAAAATGAAAAACAAAAACTCAAAAAGATACAAACAAACCAAAGTAAAAAGAGGAGTTACTGGCTCAAATATGTGGCAGAAGTCACCATGGAGCTATAAAATACATGAATATCAATAATATACTAGCACATATAACACATTACAAAAATATTTGATTGAAGTGCAATTACACTACCGACTTAGGACGGTCATTTAATTCGACAAAAGCCAAACAAATGGTGTGGTTAACCGGTTTATGGGCCTACCTTCCCACTCACCGTAACAGCAGAACAATCAAAGGACGTACATTTAAAAATTTATAAATAATCCTCCATGTAAAGAACAAGGGTCAACAGGTATCGCATATTGAGAGGTCATAAAGATATAAACACGTAAAGTATTGTAAAACACATAATGATATAAAAATATATGCGACATCAACATGATAAACCGTGCTCTGCCAGTCTGAAAACGAGCTAAAACCCTAGATCTGTTGTTTTCCAAACAAACCTACTTTTCCTCACTTGATCACATTCATTAGTCTGTTTATCGAGGCAAACTATTCGAAAAAGTTACTATCACATATTTTACGGTCGCTATAAAGTATCATTGATCGTTGTCTGACATGTTGACTTCCTTATTTCAAAGTGGTAAGACCGTCTACGCTACCAAGAATGTATTATTTGTACTGATCATGACATATACTCCTTGTGATGATGGATTTATAATAGGAGTCCCTTGTTTTCATTATTCAAATGATTCAAATGTAAAGAAAAGTTGTGTCTCGCTGATTTATCAAGAGTTAGATCCAGCTGAAAATAGCCACTCAAAATATTTTACAGTACTAATATCAAATGTGCAGTTTTGGAGCTATGGTGTTTACAATATCTGGTAAAATATCCATCATGGTTGTCATACCTTAACAGTAAAGATGTACATAGACAAGAAGCAAAGAAATCCATTAAGATTACACAATCACACACTCACTGAAATGTCGAGATGCATTAGAGGTGTCGCTCAGCAATCAATTTGTGAATGTGACTTCATTTAACTGACTTAACATATATCTTCGAATAATATTCGGGCTCTGTTTGCAACTAAGTAATATTATAATACTGAAAAGCACTAACGTAGGGTGATTATTATGTTTTATGCATCATTTTAAAAGAAGACAATTGATCCAGCAGTATGAGATAAGTTGATATAAGTTTTGTAAAAAGTACAAAAATAGATACACAAAAAGACTACACAAAATATTCGACTGTTATGGAGTTATAGGAACGTCTAAAAATGAGGAGTCGAAATGACCATCTTTACACGATGTGGTGATTTGCTTTACGGGCCCACCTTCCCACTAAACGCAAAATCAGTACAATCAAATAACATACATTAATGCATTTATAAATAATCTTTTATATATCAAGACCAACAGAGTTTTTTATGTCATCTTGTTTGATAAAAGCCCTCTAGTCAACCATAGAATGTCTTCATTTATGTAGATCCTCTAGTACTAATGTATCTTTGGCTCAGCATATTATCTGAGTGTCGCTTTGTCCCAAAATAAAATCATTGTAGTCTGAAGTCACCCTGGTGAACAGCATTAATTCAGATATAAATTCGTTTGGGAAAAGGAAATTTAGTAAAGCTGAAGTTGAAATCATTACCTGTGTCATAGAGCAAGGTGTTAAGATGACCATCATTATTGTAAGATATGTCCAGAATTGAAGTAGAGCGTTTACTCTTTTGTCCTTAACGTTCAGTTGATTGAAGAGATATTTCTAAGGTATTTCTTAATTTTTAGTATTCAAATGAAAATTTTTATTTATTAGGCCAAGAAAATAAATGGGTTTTTTTTTCATGTACTTTTTATTAAATGATGATGAGGCAGCGGGGTTTTTTCTTCTTATTTTTAAGTCATTATTTTATAGCATACGTTTTATACATGTAAGAAAAAAAAACTATCCCAAAATCGAATCGGCCATTAAAATTGCTTAGGTTAAAATAAAATATCTGTTTTAGCTCATCTGAGCCAAAGATCATAACGTGTAGTCCGATATCTGTCCATCGCCCGCGTCCGTCGATGTAAACTTTTTACATTTTCGACTTCTTCAAAACCACTAGAAGGACTTTGATGAAACTTTGTAGGCATGAAGTACTTATATTCCCCTTCAAGAAGTGTTGTTTTTGTCCGGATCTATCAACAGGTGGCACAGGCAAAAGTATGTAACAGAGGGTACCCATATTCGACAAACGTCTTTCCCAGACCAGCTGCTTACAGAGATAAGCTGAATACATAGGAATGATTAAGAGGGATGTGTGAAGAAGTGTTGCTTGTGATTCTATTCTGAAAACATAATTTTCACGTTTTCTCAACATTTTCAGACTTCATTTCAGTGCAATAAAGTGCATTATTTTTTCAGATGATGATGATGATTATGCTTTGATTTGGTTTCTTTAATCAAAATAATGGTAAAGAATGTTACTGTGAAAGAATTTTGTCAATATGTAAATTTAAAAAGAAATTATGAATTTTTAAAACCGTAATAAGTAGTAGGTGGGATGGGGTATTTTTCACATTTTCAACATCTACTTCAGAACCACTGAAATGATTTTTTATGAAACTTAAATGAAATGAAGTATTCATAGTCCCTAATAAGTGTTCTTCCAGATATATAAAAAGGTGGTACCACCACAGATAAATGTAGGTTACAGATGGTACCCTCATTTGACAAACTTCTCTTTCAGGCCGGCTGCATATAGATACAAACCGAATGCAAACGAATGATGTAGATATATGTGTGAAGACATGATGTTGTTTTGGGTTCCATTCTGAAATCAAAGTTTTGACCTTTTTCCGATTTAGTGATTTCAATGCAGAAAAGTGTAATTTTCATTCTGTAGTGGACAATATTGCTGTAATTTGATCTCATTTAATGATATAATGGTAAGGAAAATATATGTGAAAGAAGCTTTTCAATATCTTAATTGTTGGATTTTTAATTAGTATTTTAAGACACGCAAGTAAAGGGGAAGAGGACATTGTTCAATAATTTCAACTTCTGCTGCAGATCCACTAGATTGGATCGAAGTCCAAACAACATGACGATCCATATATAAACATAACACAAGCAACCACGGACCCCTGTTAAAACAGAAACAGGATCAGGTACCATGGAGGAATAAGCATCCCCTACTAACCCGGCAAACCCCCTTCCCCACCCCTATGATGTGATAAGTGTATGCGAATTAGTAATATTCGCAGGCACAAAAGTCGGAAGCGTACTCACAAGCGGCATGTCATCATCAGTACAAATAATACAGCATTGATAATGGAGGCGGTCCAATTACTCAGTATGTCAGACAACGATCTATCATATGAGCAAAAGTCCTACAACAGCTATTCCAATTACATAGAGTAAATACATATACACACATATAAGCACATATCAAATTATCCCATTCACTGTATAAAATGCTGTTGAACTGAAATTCCGGTGTCGAAAATGCACGTGAATACAAGTTTGTATTATAGATAATATGTTAAATCAAATATAGTAAAAAAAAAAAACAATTCAAAATTCAAGGTTAGTTGTTATAGTCAGATCCCAAAATGTCAGTTAACATTCTTAAAAGTGGATCTCAAATTGTACCAGATCCTTTTATCGACATCAGAACTTCCTCAATGACAATTTCAAACGTCTCTCAATATATATCCTTGTGGGAGTAGTTTCTTAGCAAGTATCCTCATCCTCGGGATGAAATTTTCGTATGTAAAACATGCCTTGGCATAGCATATAAGTTGTGAAAAGAAGATGTCATATGTCGGAGAGGAAGGTATGTTGTTACTCTGGAAAAGGATGGTAAAAATGAAAATGAAATCCTCTCAATTGTCATAAAGAGAGGTAACTAAGGAATTATCATCACTAATTGACAGGAATATATCGAGGTATGAAGCAAAAGCTAATTGTTTATTGCCTTTGAAGAGCAGAAACTGTATGAATTCTGCTTCGTATAAGTACAATAAAAATGTTAGCTAGAATTGGAGCGCAATTTATTTTAATTGGAATGACAACAATCTGCTGGAAAACAACCAAGAATACAAAATTATCATCTATAATAAATTTTAACATTTGGATACTCTTTATATCTTTACACTTGCTGCTGGAACCAGACTGTTCCTTTACAAAATACCTGCCGGTTCTAATTTTGTTAAAGAAAGGTTTTTTAATAATTGATGTCATTATGTTCTTCAGTTTTTGTTGAGGAATGGTAGTATAAAGATTGAAAAGTGAAAAGACTTGATGCTAACCACATTATTAAAATAGAATATTTCATGTGCTATAGACGTTCCCTGGAATTTTTAGGATCCACGTTTGATTGATTCCGCTTCTCGAGTAAGCATTAGAGCGGTATCTCTGAAAACCATATTTCTGTTAGAATTTTCGTCTTTCGTAAGTACTATGGAAAGAGAATTGGTTGATCATTTGGATGATCTAGCCATAAATCTATGGTTCATTGGTAACCTCTCTCTATGACAAACGTGGCGATTTCAAATTCATTTATTACCAACTTCTCTATTCTGAGTAGCAACATACCTTCCTCTCCCGCATATGGCGTCTTCATTTCACAACTTATACGCTGTGCCAGGACATGCTCTAAATACGAAAATTTTGTCCTGAGGGCAGTGATTTCTTGCCAAGAGGATATATTGAGAAACGTTTGAAATTTTCACTGAGGATGTTCTATGGTTGATAAAGGGGTCTAGTGCAATTTTAGATTCCTCTTTCAAGAATGTAAACCGATATTTTGGGACCTGCCTATACAGACTAACCATCTTAACTTTTTGACTATACTTGATTTGACATAATTATTATATACAGTGAGGTGCAGTCCTAACATAACATTATGTTAACGTCGCGTTAACGTGAAGTTTGCTTTTCTCGTGCGCTCAGGACTGCTGAGCACACGCGTCTGCGTTAACGCAGATTTCCACGTGAACTTAATTTCGAGACCGCGTGAACGCGCTTGACCGCCGCGTTAACGCGCTTGACTGCCACGTGAACGTGTTTGACAGCCACGTTCGCTTGCGTACAACTTAAAACTTGTATTAACATGTTCATATAGAAGGTTTTGAAGGAGAATCGATATATGCATTGTATATTTATATATAAAAACATACTAATGTGTAAGTAAAATATTTAGAATTAAATAAAACCCTTCCAAGTTAGGGAATGAATTTTTAAAATATTGAACGCAATTTCCGAACATTGACTTGAATGAAATTTATTCTTCTTTTAGGATAATATAATAATAATAACGAAATAAAAATTAATAAATATTACAATAATGATGATTATTATTATTTTCATTTATTATAGAAAATAGCTTAATTAAAAATAATAATAATGAATACTTAAATAAGAAATACATGTAAATACATAAGTAAATTAGGTATAAATATTTAGAATAACCAAATAAGAAATAAAAACATAAATAAACTAATTAAAAGTAAGTAAATAAATGAAATTAGAATCTAATCATGCCGATATAAACTGACGAAGTTTTTTTTTTTTTCATAAATACCTTATTGCATGTCTACGCGATAATTTCCTTTGGTGTATTACATATAAAATCCTTAATGTAGGTTTACATTTTAACATTACATTTAATACACGTTTTTATAGCGACATTCCTGGTAATTTAATTAGATCCATTTAATTTTCTCCATCCGTATTGCAAAGAAAATTACAAGTATACATATAGACATGTGAACGTGCGACTGGGCCGAGCGCACGCAGGAATAAATCGCGTTAACGCGAATTTCCTCCCGCGTTAACGCGAGGAGCGCACGCGCGTCCGGTCGAGCAGTCCTAGCACGTGTGCTAAAGCAGTCCTCGTGACCGCTTTTTGCGTTAACGTGCATGTTATGTTAGGACTGCACCCATCTGTATACAGAGATTTGTTCACGTGCATTTCCGACGCCGCAATTTCAGCCAAAAAACATTTCATGCTTTGAATAGGAAAACTTGACTTCGTATTCTTGTTTCCTTCATGTATTCATACGTGTATATTTACCTCCTCGACTTGAAAAGTTGTTGCAGGACTTTTGCGACGTGTGTTGTATGCAACCAGGGGACGCTTACTCCTCCCGGGCACCTGGTCTCACGTCGATTTTATTGGGGTTCTTTGTCTGAAAATGACACTATACACCAAAGGTCCTTTAATTCCATGGACCATGAGATATGGTTTACCCTTCGGTACTTCTTCGTTTTTAGTTATATGGAGTATTATGCATCTTTGGAATCCAAAAATGTTATGGTAGCCCGAGATTCAATTTTTGTAATGCCAAATGAACTGAGAATTGACTGGTGGTTATCTGATATCTCTGGAGGAGACAAATTTAGAATTGTGTAAAAGGGAAAACAGAAGCCATCTGACAAAGCTGTATGACACAAATTACTAAGGACATGCACATGATATATGATAATAGAAATAGAAAACAAATAAGCACAGAAGACGACATTAACGAAAATATTCGATTGTACTGCAGTTACAATACCGACCTAAGACGGTCAATTAAAGTAACAAACTTCACTCTGTTGGTTTGGTTAACCGGCTTACTAACGCCAGTAGGATTACCAGGTGCTGAATGAAGTAGACATTCTTTTATAAGATAGTTAATATAATATTCCTTACATACGAACGTGTAATTCTTAGCTGCTTTTTCATGAAGTCTGGAAAATTTTCTAATGCCGCAATAGTCACGAAATATAGGTTTGTGTTTGTTGTTATAGAAATGACAGTGTTCGAATTCTTTTTTATCTGTTTTCTCTTTTTAGCAACCTATTGATTCACTTCAGTCATTCAGAAAGAGTAATTCAATCTTCTATCTCTTAGCTCAACTTCTGGCATATTCGACACATGAGTACATAAAAATATCAAAATTTTGGCCTCTAAATTTTGGGTTTTAATTAAAAGATTTTCATTACGAACAATAGGGAGATCTCCTGTAACAATATGGCCCCATGAAATCTAATCAAACTCAGACGAGAAGCATGAACATAGTATAGTGTTTTAAAAGTTATTCAGATCTATACATTTCATACCTTCTTAATAGTTAAAAGTTGGTGTATATTTGTATTTGTATACCATAGAGATATAACTTTATTTTACGCCTGAATGATGTGCATCACATGATAACAAACAACGAAGAGGGACCGATCAGTTATCCAATGTCGAAATCTAAAAAGTGGAGGCTAAATTATGGAATTGTCCCATACAAACCGCTGCAAATCCCGTAAAATAAAACATTCCGAGATGATAAGTCATAGGAATTTCATTGGATAACATCATGGATTCTCTAAAGCAAAAACGCCCGGGGACTATTGTCACGCTTGCCGGGTATTATCGCTTTTTGCTTTGCAGAGTTATCGTTCGCTGAACAATACACGTACTATGATACTCATCCGTATTTGTTTATAATGTTGTTTAAAGTAAACAACGGAGAAGTATCGAAGGGTTAACCGTATCTCGTATTCCATGAAATAAAAGGACAATATCGTGTATAGTGATATTATATTCAAATTTTATACACTGATTCAGGGACTTTGTTTCCTTTCTGGTCACTCAGTTTTTGAAAAGTATATTAATATGTGACTACCTTAATGAGGTGATAGCTGGAAGAATCATCCAATCCAACGCCGATAAATCTGGTTTATGAATAAGTTTAACCTAGTCTTATATATATATATATGTATTGAGATTTTAATACGAGATTACTTGTGATATTAATTGCACCGTATACCGTTATTACGTATACACACTCTATATGTTTCCATAGAAAGGGCATATGATTACAGGAAATCCCATTTGTGATCATGCTCAAATCCATTTTAAAATGTAGAACTTCGGTTGAGCTTGACAAACGTACTTCAATCATTTTAATTTTTGGAATTGATAAATCGAATCCCGGCTCCGGGAATATCAGATTTTGTAATCATGGCAAAATGAATGATATAACATTACATGATGTATCAATCAAGATTTCATCAACTGTCATTCATCAAACCACAGAAATACCCTGTTTGGTCCCTATGACTAATGTGGTTCCAGTTGTGCAAGTAACATAAAATCATATGATTTTGTTAAATATGCGTGTAAGTTTGAAAAATACTTAATTAAAATCTGCAATATCTTTTTGGAAGAATTAAAGTAAGTAATGTAAGATGGGTGTTCACCAGTTGATATGTAAAACATTCGAGTAATTCTACCATGCCATGTTAGGCTACACAATATATTATCTAGCAAAAGAAAACGCTACTACAGAGTGCATGGACAGTCTTCTATAATGTGTACAAATACTTAAATTACAAAATGATGTTGTAAAACATACATTATTTTCCTTTTCTATAAAAATAAAACACGTGTAAATATGAAATAAGACGTATTAATAACGGTAAATACATGAACATTGTATAAGCTTAATGAGCATATTGGCCAATCTGGTTAATTTCCGTGATGTTCACGATCCTATATTGTGAAAGACAAACGATCATATATTGATTAATCAGTACTTTTGCATAGCTTTGCATAAATACATAATTCAATCACTATAGATTACAAGTGCATATTTCAAATGAATACCGAAACATACTTCAAGGTCAAGTTCACAGTGCGCACATATCCAAAATCCTTGTTCATGCCATAACTTCTTACTTTCAGGTTGTATCTGGATAATATTTCACGCAACTCTGATAATGACCCAACTGTGTGTCATGACCTTGACTCAAGATCATATTTCCAAGTCAAGGTCATAGTGCACGTATTTTAAGAATCCTTGTACGGGTCATAGCGCCTTACTGCTATGTAGGATCTGGATTATGTTTCACACCATTGTTTTCCATGATCCAAAGGTGTGTATCACATTATACGGAGCGTGTTTTCAGTCCGTGCGTCTGTCCGTCTGTCTGTCCATGAAAATTGTCCGGGCCATAATTTCATCCTCTTACTTCGGATTGAGATAAAATTTTATACAAATGTTGTTCATGGCCTAAGTGTGTGTCATGATCTTGATCCAAGGTCATATCTACAAGGCCAAGGTCATAGTGCATACATAGCCAGAATTCTTGTCCGAGTCGTAACCTCATCTTTTTAATTTTGAGGAAGATAATATTTTACACAATTATTGTCCATGACCTAAGAGTGTTTTTATCTTGAACCAAGGTGATATATACAATGTCAATATCACATTGTACACACAGCCAGAATTCTTGTCTGGGCCATAAGTTGCTGTAAGACTACATGTTACACAATTGTTGTCCATGACCCAAGAATGTGTTATGACCTTGAACGTAGGTCATATCTACAAAGTCAAGGTCAGAGTGCACACAAACCAGATTGTTTTCATTGATTATACCTCAAAATGTGCAAGTGGGACATCCGTTACACTTACACCAGTGATGTATCTTGGGATGAATTATTGCATGTTTCAACATGAATTGACTGATATATTAATACGTCATGGGAAGTTAATGATAAAGAATTGCTATTTATAAAGGGAAAGACATCTGACTTAGCTGTAGTGTGGAAGTCACCAAGGAAATATACAATAAAACTTGATAACAAGTAATGTTATACATGCAGTAACATTACAAAAATATTGATTGCATTTGTGATGCTGGATTTTCAGACGATCATCAATGTTGTAAGAGGACATGATATCAAGGTGCCAATCAGAATTGTTGCTCTCCTTAACTTTAAGTTCACTTAGACAGTTGATCCGAAGTTAATCCGCGAATGTAGAATTATTGATTGAAAAAAAAATCATCTATATATCTGCAAAAGACGTTGAATCGAAGGGCTTGTTGCTTCTTCCATCAGGAATAATTACTGCAATAATTCAGCGAGAAAACAGACACATATGACACACACTGGAATCCCACTAAACACCAACTAGCAATGAAATGTAATCGATCAGAAATTTCAAGATTTTGATGACATCTATTTATGTGAACATACTTTCAGAGTTAGGATTTTCATGATAAAATAATTTAATTTGCCTCCGTCACTTAACTAGTGAAAACATATTGGATAACCTCGGACAATGAGAATTTTTTATGTGAGAGAAAATTTCAATGACTATGCACATCCGCTGTTCTAACAGTTTCTTTTAACGTTTAATAACCTACGTATCCATATTTGGTAAATACCACTAATAGAGTACACTGTTTCACTGTATTTTAAATGTCAAATTTGATTAGTATTAGGATTCTAGTGAGTAATATCGATGCAGTCATGTCTTTCCTTGTCGAGTCGAATCATGCAACATACTTTTATTTGGAAAATATTACAAAATACTCCCAAGATGCATCTGCAAACATTGCATACTTTGTTTGATTTAATAAGAATGATGGATCATTATGTATTTTATAATAACAGTGTATCAAATGGTGATAAAAACTGAGTCAAATGGGGATTCATTGTGCAATAGATTGTGTGATCGATAAAATTTTCGCACTATTTTGACAACATAATGTACAGTTATGGGAAGAGTTAATATATCAACATATTAAAAAGTCTGGAAATCATCTTGAGATTTGTGTTAATATTTTAATACTTTACGTTTTACGAGAAAATTGTATCAAAATAACAATAAACTTTGAAACGCAGTTCAAAATTCTCTTCGGAAATATCTATAAAACATCATATTCATTATACTTGTTAACATTGTACATGTTATTTTTATATGGTTAATCATTTTGAAATAATTTTGTGTAATCTTTGTTCTTTGGACAGTAATAGCGGGACAACAAACCATCTTCCTCTTGAGCTTTTGGTTTCTCCTGGCTTCACTGGACGAACAGTTTCTACTTCTGCAAATAATAAGTACTCAGTAACAAAGGTCCTGTTCATTTCGTACTTTATATCAATGTGTTTCTCTGGTCTAGGATATTTAAAAATTAATGTATAGCAAATGTTTTAATAATATTTAAATATTTAAGAAACGATTGAAAATAAGAAAAATGAATACAGGCTACATATACCTACGGATTGATTTATCATTACTGTGCCCCTCTCCTTGCCGACATTTTCTTATATTCGTATGAGGCAGAATTTACTCAAAACATGCTCTCCATAGGCAGAAAAAGCCTTCCATCTTAGTTTAATTTTACGTATAGATATATAGACGACGTATTGTCAATCAATAATCCTAACTTTAAGGATTACATACTTGAACTCTATCCCCATGAATTTGAGATAAAAGAGACAACCGAGAGCAATAATTCCGCTTCGTATCTGTATATATTTTTAACTTTCGACAATGATGGTCATTTGAATACCTCTCTGTATGACAAACGTGACGATTTTAACTTCAAAATAACTAACTTCCCGTTTCTTTGCAGCAATATCACGTCCTCACCTGCCTATGCAGTTTTTATATCTCAACTTATAAGGTACTCACGAGCCTGTTCTCTATACGACGGTTTTATTCCAAGGGCCAAACGACTGGCCACTAAGTTGCTCATGCAGGGATATGTTATAGAACGTCTGAAATCGACACTGAGGAAGTTATGATGTGCCTCTTTCTAGAATGATTGATAATATTGATTGATTTATTGATTTTTGTTTTACGTCACACCACGAATATTTCACGTACATGGTGACGGCATCTGCCTGATGCGGGGCATACAAATTTTGACCTTTGCAACGGACCCACCCGAAGCAGTGAGGGATCTTTAACGTGCCATGCATACCACGACACGGGGCCTCGGTTTTTACTGTCTCATCCGAAAGACATGACACCGGCATGACCAGAGCGAGACTCGAACCCCGGCCTCCCAATCAGGAGTCCGACGCGATACCACTAGGCCACGCCGGCTTTGATTGATAATATTCTGGGCTAAATGACCTGTTCAGTGAACACCAAATATGACTTTATATACCAGTTTTGTACTTTGGTGTGTACAATTAGGAAACATGTTCTTGAGAACTGCTGTGATGGGTGATGCATGGAGACAGGAGACGCTTACTCTCCCAGGGCAACTGGTCTCACCTCGGAAGTTTTCAATATCTCGAGGTTCTCAACACTTCCTTTTTGAAACTTGCACGATTTTGTATCTGTCCTTGGACTTTGAGAATGCTTAACGGTTTGGTACTTCTTCGATATTGATAAGGATATATGATTGCATTTTGCAGGGCAATATTGAGGAGGGTCTGACCGTAATTTATTCTAAATATATCAAAGATACCATAAGGTTTAATTCTTATCGTAAGAAATATATTCGGCAGACTACGTGGAAGCATTTCTATTGGATACCTTATCATAAGTGTATCCAACACACACTACTTAATACTATGCGTTTTAGCAGTCAGTCAATGTAATGTATGTTGTAACAGCAGCACGAAGGAAAGTGCATCTCTTTTAACGGGGTTTAAAATGTTATTGTCAACTCTATCCTTATTATAAATCCAAGATTCTGGATATTTTACATTCTGAAAACAGGACTTTTATCTTAATTTTGATCACTGCTTACATGAAAGAGCGTAGATGATAAGGAGGTGGATAAAACCTAACCCAGTAATCCGAAACTTATAAAACTGAAGAGCATACAAAATCAGCAAAAGGTGCAAAACAAATAGAATGCAACCCGTAAATTATAAGCCCAAGAAGTGAATATGATAAGGTAGTTGTAACAATAAGTATCTCTTGATTGCTAACGGCACGCGTCTCTTTAGGTTCAGGTTCAAAATCGTCGGAATATTTTTCAATCCAGAATAAAATTAACGTTTTTGATTGCAAAATGTCATATTACATGATAGCAACCTCGTATCAGTCTTCGACGTATAATCTCCAGTATTTATAGATACTTTGGCTTGTAAGCTGAAAATCATTTTGTCCTCTGAAGAAAGTTACTGAAATTTGAGCCCTCTCTAGTTTAACGTATTGAATGCAATTTGAGAATGCATTAGACAGGTGATAATGGGATATAACTACTCATAATGGGACGGTTTGTGACACTGAAGTTAAAATCATCACTTTTGTCATAGAGAAATGTGTTGATAAGGCTGTCAATATTGTAAGATTACGTAAAATGTTATCTATCATTATTTCCACTAGATACCGCAAGTGACTTATAGAGAATATTTATAAAATCTCTTTTTTTTTTTTGTTTTTTAGATCAGAATGTTGCCGAGGTTGAATATATGCAGATTCGAATAATTTGAATTAACACCATTTTGTCGTGACTGTATTGAGAAGAAATATACGATGTTCAAAGAGTTTAAAAGTCTGTTCAATATTATGAAAGTTTTCTCCATTTTCTACATGTATATACCTATATATAACATTGTTTTATATTCACTCTCACCTTGGTGACAAGTATGCAATATTTCTATTTCTGTTTTTGCGCTTAATATACTAAACGATCTGATTAATCAACGTAGCAATTCCGCCTGGGACATCCATAGTGAACCGTAATAGAAGAACATATGACACCACAAAAAATAGATTATAGCTTGGTGCGGCGTCGACTAAGGTGGGGCAAACAGTTAGTCAAATGGTGTGGTTTACCGGTTTACAAACCCACCTTGCAACTCATTGTTAGATCTAAAAGACATTCCTCTATTTCTATAGAGCAATAGCCCAAAATAAAGTAAAATTGAGACGGCATGAAATTCATACAATTGAAATATTGATTATTTTGTGTGCATGTCCTTTGTAATCTTTGTTATACAGCTTTGTCAGATGTTTTCTCTTGTTTATTTCACATGTGGTAACAACATCTACTTGATGCATTGCGTAGAAATTCATATCATTGCAACATATCTACCCGAAAAAGTGAGGGATCTTTTACGTACCACGCCTACCGTGACAAACCCGAAACAGTGAGAGATCTTTTACATGCAACGCCTACCTTGACCCACCAGAAGCAGTGAGGGATCTTTTACGATCTTCTATCGTGACACAGGACCACACCTCCCATGACATGTGACCTCATTCACTGAGCTACATTGGTTAACAATTGATATAAAATCTGCAAAGCAACAAGAACCAACTGTTCTCTGCTTTTTTAAAGCGAGCTTTGGTCTCTGATGTGTAGGAGAGAATATGTAAACGAGACCCGTCATAAAATCACTACAGCACTATTAGTCACAGTATATCCAGGAAAAAAATTCTGTTTAAGGCAAAATCAGGACATACGAATGTTAATTTGGTACACCATATTTGCCAACTTCTGTCTTTTAACGCACTTTTCAACAACTGTGTCTTTTCACTGATGCTCAAGGTATATGTGGTTTAAACTAAACTATGGAAAGTGTAAATACTAGAACAGTAATCTCATTACCCAACTGACCTAAAAGTAAATGTCAAAGACGCCAAAGGCAAAGCTATGCAATGAATAATTTACCAACTTTGTATTAGTAAATTTAAAGAATATATTTCGGGTCAACATCGAAGCACTGAACATTAGGCTTATAGCACCCTCGGAATTAGAAATCCACCAGCTGCGGTACTGATCCAGTCAGTGGTAATAGTAAAATTCAGACAGTAGATGGGTCAAACAAGAGATTTTGGCCTTTGCAATAATATCCACGTCCTACCGTGAATGTAAAATAGGTGGTTTCTTTTAGAATCCGATGAAAATTATTTAAACCCACTGATCTTTCTAAGTTTTCTTAGAAATCAGTAAGAGAACACATTAGCCACATATTTCTGAAAAGTAAGTGCACTGAATCAAAATTAAAGCTATGAATCAAATCTGCAAAAAAGTCAAAACTTCATATTAGTACTAGTAAAACTTACAAACTGAGAAATATAAATACTATTTGATGGGATTCTAGGAACATTACCATCTAGATATGGAAAATAAGAATTATTGAAAATCAAGTCATCGCGTTTAGCATACGTGAAAGGTTATGATACTAATACGTTGTCAAAAGGGGCGTCTCTAATACAACTTGTATGTTGTCAAACGAAATGAATTCATGCTAAATCCTCGGTGTGTCTTCAAAGTTGATTTTGCATAATTCGGTTTCGTACGAATAAGAGAACATATAGGCTAATAAAGGCGCAAAATAAGCGCAGAGTAATTTTCATACAGAGCACATTTAGGTATTCACAATAAGCAAGTTGTTAGGTTGTACAGCACATATACACATGGGAGACTATAGCTCTTAGTTAAGCATACATGTATGAATGGATATAGTTTTACACTTTATTCAATATATGAATAGATAAGACGCTAACGATGTAGAGATGATGGAGAAATCCAAACCACAAGTCCAAAAATCATGAAACCATAGGACATACAAAAAACGACTCCAGCTGTGCTTTCGTACCAAATATCATTGTAAATTAATCCCCTGTCCCTTGGCCCCAATTACTTTCACACCAAAACGCCGTTCATTCCGGAATAACTGATATGTGCACCACCATGTAAATCATGTAAATTTTTACCGTTCTTGCAAAGAAGTGATCATTCCCGCTCAATGCCTGATCACATACCGATGTATCTCCGACATATCAACGCCTACTGATCCTATCATAACAACTGAAAAAGTCCCGTTCTGTACAACTAATCGTACATCAGTTCCCAATACAACAATGTTCAACAAAAAATAATACTAACCCCAGATCTTTAAGTACAATTCTGTTCCTTGCCAAATAAGCAACTTCCCTTTATTTTTCAATCTTATCTTTTATTATATCACATATTTTTGTTGTTGCTCTTTTCAGACCAGAGCAGTATGCCAAAGAGCTTTAAAACAAAATCTGTTTCCATGATGAAGCATGATCACTGCAATAGCATTGTTCTTCGTCATCATTCAGGTATACCAAGATAGTGTCATTATCACTGGCATGTATATGTAACGGGCACTTTTCACTAATTGCTGTCAAGTTTGAATAGAACGAAAGGAACACATTAGAAAAAGGAACCCAGATTTCAGATCGGGTGTCTCATGTTAATCGTTGTGTGATTGTAACTAAAGCTGTGGTGTCCTCTGTTTAGCGGGCATTGGTCATAGAAAAATAGTATATTATCATTTAGCTCTTTAATCTGGTCTACGTATGGAAAGCGTAATTGGTAGTTGGTACAGCTGGAATTGAACAGGGATCATCTAAATCCTTTTCAACATACGGTCAATATTATCTAATCCCGAGCATTCAACATATGATTAATCCAAGCTGTTTATCTGATTGCAAACCCAGTCTTTATAACGCTGTCTATGCAGCGAGAATCATTACCGCCTTTTTGTGATTGAAATGTTTATCCCGTTCTCTATGACCTCTTACGTCCTTCCCAATCCATTCATGCTGTATTTTAGACAAAATCACCACCTTGAACTTGATCAAGACACGGCCATAGCCGACCTGATTAATCTTCCAGTGTTCGGTCAGCATAAAGGTCAGACATAAAGGAAATGTATTTTTATAGTCCTCTCCAGAATATGTCTTTTACCAAAACTAATTGATTTCATCATTATTGAAACATTATGTGTTTAAAGAACATAATATTGAGACGATGCCATCCGGTCTATTGTCAGGATGTTCATAAAGAATGTTGACCTGATAGTATATATAATCTACGCAGAAATATGGTACGAAATATGCTCATCAAGTTCTTGTTGAGAAGGTATTGTAAAAACTGTGTTATTGGGGATATTTAAAAATATATTCTTTACGAACTTATGTATGTCTATATACATTTTATGTAAGTTATATAATATTCATGTGTTATATTTTACTCTGGGTAACTCACTTTAATTAAACTTTCTTAAGGGTAAACGTCATTTCAAGTAAAAGCATCGTATATTTTCTAGTTCTCGGGCTTTAATTCATTACTTTATTCTCAAATACCTAGAGAAACACTATCCATCAGCAGATTTATAAGTGTTGAAACTTACTATCAGCATTTAAGTTCACTAATTATGTGTATATTAGATACTACTTCGAAGAATTACAAAAACTCTTTTGAAAATATTATACCATTATTGAGAAACCAGCGTCGGAAATATCGTTCGTTTGAATTTTCACGCCTAGATAATATATATTCATGAGCAATCAGTCATGTGACCACATTAAAACGACGAAGATGTCTTTATTCACATCTGGGTTTTTTTTTCATATCCTAATCGCTAAACAAATGCTTTCTTCCCCGTTTCCTTTTCATTTTCTCCTTTTGTTGATACTTTTGTTTACGTCTGACCTCGGAATATATTATTGCGCATGCGCGAAGACGGTGCTTTCGGCAAATATGGACAATTCATATGCACCTCACAAAGCTTAACCAGTGGTTAAAATTTAAGAGACAATTACTTTAATTTATAAGATTTCTGTATAAAAATCTAAATTACTTTACAAATCTTGTGTCATATGCTACAGATCAGTACACATATTACGACTTGAAGTCTTCTCATTTCAAAGATATATTCAGATGAAATTTAACCACTGGTTGGTTTAACCAGTGGTTAAAGTTTCGAACAACTGGCCAAGGTTGATCGGTCTCATGTAATTGTTTTTTCTGACAATGTGGTCAACAAAACATACAGGAAGCATAATATTCTGTCATAGATATTAAGATGTACACAATAAAATTCAGTTGTAAAGATTGCAATAACACATGCTCTCCTGCAATAGGGAGACAATACAAGAAAACTGGCCCCCGCTAAAAATTCACTCAGATAAATTGGTGTTGGTGCGGGAGTTACTTGTTTAGAAATAATAGCAGTGGAACAATAGCTAGAATTGGATGTAAAAAGTGACTTACATGGAATTTCGTGCAAATTTGCTGGAAATAACTTTATACAATATCAATTTTTAAATTGTATACAAAGTTGTAATGTTCAAGTAGGATGTTGTCATTAAAGAATTGAGTTTCCACATACACACTAAATATTATTCACTTTTCAGATTTTAAGTATAGAATTGGAAGGTTATGCGATTGTGGCCAATGTTATTTCAGTGTACCACTCACAACAATGTAAATCAGTGAAAAGTTCTTCAATCATTGCACCGTATAATCATATCTGAAGTGACTTTCTTTAACGGCAAGTGCATAGATACAAGTACAACCAAGTGAAGTGTACTGTGTAACTTGAAAATACATATCTGTAATATGTTGTAGACGGGGTTTTTTCAGAAATAATGTATTATTAGTGCATTCTTCATCATATTCCTAGAATAAGCCCTAAATGTTAGTCAAGATAATACTATTTCAATCATTAGTATACATTGGATAATGTCTGTAATATTGTATAAAACGTATATTGACACAGACATGGCTTAATTCAAATAGGTAACGGGTGTAATTTACGATTTGCAAAACAATTTTACTATCAAATCTGAGTACAAAAACTTCCATGCACTGTCCATTAAAATTTGTGGATTATAAAAACGTTTTATATGATCATGATTTGTGGAGTTCAAAGCGAAAGCAAGGGATTCCTGTGTAATTACTCTTCAGAGAATTTCAAGGGATAGATCATAGGATTATACTACGTCAAAGATGTCTAGGCAATGCTTAACAGACAATGCCGTAATATAAACATAACATTCTACTGATGTTTGCCTCTATCGTATAATGGAACCTGGCAAATTTCTAGGATTGCTTGATGACTTATTCCATACATTTCCAGATTTATATCATGGAATCTCTCTCTCTCTCTCTCTCTCTCTCTCTCTCTCTCTCTCTCTCTCTCTCTCTCTCTCTCTGTGTGTGTGTATGTAAATAATTGTACCTTTCAAAGAAGTCCACTGCAGTTTTCATCATAGTTACCAAATGCTCACTTAAATCATGTCAATATTGGAAATTTCGTGTTTTAAAATGGAAAAACTAAATGACATCAGTAATGATATTTATTGGAGATACTTGTACTAAAATAATTATATAATCATTCTTAGTGAAAAATTAGCACAAAATTTAATTATTTCACTTTGATGCTTAATAAAAGTTATTTCTTCTGTATTTCAGTATTTAGCATTTTACAGACGACGGTGATGTTAGAGAATGACATAATTACTGAACATTGGAATAAGTTATTACAGTATCAGTATACGGGTTTCATTCAAAGATGAACGTCATAATGAGAAGCACAATAAAATGACATTAGCTTATTCAAAGAAGCTATAAAAATATGTGTTGAAAAGCGATAATTGATTGAACACCATACTGACGTTAGCATTTAAGGGTTGTTTTTCCTTTTTTTTATTACATTATGTTTTCCAGAGGCATTGGGGCATGCTTGTAGTCAGTCTTGGAAAACACTCTGTGCCGCACGAAGTGCTGCACAATGAATCTTTCCAAGACTGACTACAAGCATGCCCCAATGCCTCGATGAAAATGAAAAACAAAATCCTTATATTTATATAAAGTTTCATACTCTCAATATCCTGGATATGTCGAAATCGTAATTCCAATGGGGTGTTCAAATGACTAAACA